>VXAA01007431.1:357926-380884 GCA_013399115.1 Anseranas semipalmata | reverse complement strand
TTTTTTTTTTTTTTGACAGTCTCTAGACATTAGCCGTACTTGTTGTGAACTAACGAAGGAGGTGTTCGTGGCTGGGGAAGGGATGTCACGAGGAAGCAGTCACTGGGAGTCTGCCTGGGTGACAGCTCCATCTATTTGCTTCTCTAAGAGCATCACACATGCTCTAATGAGGGAAAATGCCCATCAAACTGCAGCTTCAGATGGGCTTTGGAAAGAAAATGAATGTAGATTCAGAGAGGGAAAAATATCAAGGTTGTTCAGTCATTCTATGCATTTTAGTTTTTTTTTTTTACTTAGTGTATTAAGGCTCTTCTTTTTTTCTTTGATAGAATCTTCTTATTCTGTGCATTTCACAGCATAACTCTCTATGAAACCTTAGAAGGAGAAAAAACTTCTGTGATAAAATTTTAAAGTGGAATGTTTTCAGAAGCCAGGGGGAGTAATGATGGGGGGAAGTGATGCGAAATTTCTTTTGACAAGAAGATGACAAGAGACGCGACTGAAGAGATTTATGCATACTTTGGGAGGAAAAACCTAAACTGATACATCTGATAGCTGACTTGGGATGAGTCATTCACTCTTTACTTGCAATGAAAAGCTACTTTAATGATTTTAACATTTATCCATTAAATTTTTCTCCTTGATCTATAATTCAAAATGCTATACCAACTCCTTGAAGGTTAGGACACACATTTATTTTAATGTGGAAGTGGATCACCAGGTTGTTCCATCACTGTGCTAATCTCAGTGCTGGGTGGAAGGTTTTAGTCAGTACCTTCTGTGGAAAAAAAGCTCCTGCCAAGGCAGTTCTGGTGGAAGATATTTAAAATAATGATTTCTGGTGCTGAGTCACAGTGTTGTCACAGCGCTATTAATAATAAACTGGGAGAGCATTTGTCTTGCCATATGGGATGGAGTCTAAATAGTCCAATGTCTGCCTCTGGTATTGGATGGCATTATATAATGTTATTGCATGAGACATATACATTGCCACTTCCCTTCTGTCCCACCTTAACTGCACAAGACAGATTTTTAACTATTTGAAGAAATTGAGTGTTGTTAGAGAGAGTTGTCTTGATTTCTTCTGAAGGCTGTGGCAATTGTCAAGGATTCCTTCTCTGCCTCAGTCACTTGTAAGGAAATCTGGTCAAACTGTGTTAATTCTCTGTACGTGCTCATATTCAGAAATAAAATGTCTTTAATTCGATTTTAACTTAAATTGCTTTGGAAGCCAGGTAAAGAAAATTGAATCAAGGCTGAATATAAATATCTGAATAATGGTTGAATGCAATTTAACTAAACCGCTTCACAAATTAATTCAGATTAACCCTTTTGCTCCAATGCTGACAAACCTAGGGCATGCTCTGTAAACACTCTTTCTATGGCATTCTTAACTGGGTGGTAACTGGGAATTCAGAAGAAATTTGGGACTGATCTTGAATCCTGTGTACAGGCACAGGAGCGCATTTACCTGCATGCTGACCAGCAAGGAATCCTTGTTGGGATTTGCCCCCATTTCAATGCAGTCAGCTGCAGCACACTGAGCAACTGTGGGGATGACAAGCAGCTCTCTGGTCTTAGACCAGTCTCTCTCTACCTCTGGTAAGATTTCAAACCACACAAGACTCCATCTGCTAGGCCAGAGAAGAGCACGAAGTTAGCCTCCCAGGATGGGCTTTATGCAGCAGCTACGAGAAAGTCGTGGTTTTCACTGAGCTGCACAAGCACAGCCCCAAACCCGCCGTGCAGGCACTGAGCAAAATGCTGCACTCATTGGTTCTTGGCAACCTGTAGCACACATCTGCTTGGGTTTAAATTAGGTTTCAGTCCCCCACAAAAGCTCAAGGGTACTTAAATTTGGTCAGGCTGTCTTTCTGGACAAATGCCTCTGCAGTACATCTCCCTGAGTTTATTGTCGCCAGCAACGTTTTATATATGAGGTAGCAGAATTTCTGTGTTGTTTTCTGCCATCTGAATCTGTCATCCTCATCTGCCAACAGGTATGATTACCTTGCTTTTCATCTCCTTACACATCTTTGTCCTTCGTGTCACCTTCAGTGTGTCACCTTTCCTTGGAGGAAGACTTAGGCTTTTCCTTTGTCCACTAAACTTTCTGAAATTGCCCTTCTCAGTAACAAGTTAGTGCCAAATATATTTCATAGCCTTCCTGCTTGAAGTCATTTTGCTGCTATCTTAAGACTAAGATTGTGTAAGGAATAACAAAGTCAACTCTCTGTAAATATTCTCGATGACTTAACTAAAGGGGAAGATACAAAGAAAGATAGTGACTAAGGCAAATATTTAAAATAGAAAAACAGTGGAGTAGAGTTGCTTTCTTACTGTTATCTCAATCAAATGAAATTGTTAAACAGCTATCCCTGTAAATTAAAAAAAAAAAACAACAACAGTTTATTCTTATGCTGAGATGAGAGAGAGAGATTTTAAGCTGTGGGATTTGCTATCATAGTTTAAATCATAACATTCTCCTTTTTTGCTAATGTTGTCGATGGCTTTGTTTAGCTGAGGACTATAGCATCACACTATTGCCAGACATGAATAAAACTAGCTTCCATGTCTGCCTGAAAACTGTAGTGGGAAAACCCATTAAAATAAGGAAAACTGAATTAGTATTTTATGATGTCTGAGAAAGCTGCAAACCTGAGATAAAGAATTAACATTTTTTTCTGAACAGGCACAACATGCATCTCAGGACAAGCCTACATTCGCTTCAGTGAAATGTGTAGTAAAACGAATGTGGATGGGAAGTGGAACATATCTCCATTTCTAATCATGCTGCTGTCTCATTAAGGATAGACAACATCCCGATTCTGAGAAATTATTCTTTTTCTATTACAGAAGTAAGAACCTCAGGCTGGCTGAATGAAATTTTCCTTATAAGAATACTCCAGTGCTAATGACAACAACAATAAAGGAACCAGCAATTCAATACTGGAGGATGCTGCTGAGGGAACATTGACATAAGGGCAGGTAATTAGTGCTGCTGCTTCTATTAAAATTAGGGGGGAAAAAAAGAAATGCAGTCAGTAGAGCAAAGGGATTTTTAAATTGCAAAGGAATCTTATTTACACTGTGAATCCAGCTGAACTAAGCAAGCTAATCAATATGATGGGCAAATTCTATTAACAATATAAAAAACCTGACTGAATAATTACATTATAGTAAAGAAGAGTAAATATTTTGAGGAAAAGGACAAAGCTGACAGAGCCAGAGTTGGTCAGTGGAGTGCAGTTACTGCTCTCCAGGTGTTTTCTGCCTCTCTAAAATAATCAGACATAACACTGCATATCACTTGTAGCAGTACAGAACCTTACACTATTGCCCAAATGAGGTGGGACATAAGTGTGAGAAATGGGAAGAGAAAAATGAATCCATCTGAACACCAAAAAGAATTTAATTCTGCTGAAGTTGGAAGAAAATTTCAGGTCAAGTTTGCAGATTCTTGATGACTAGTTCTAATGGAAAGTGAACCTCAGTGGACTCAGGTTTTGTTTTTGATGTAGCATCAGTGGAACCCAGCGAGTTAGAACAATGATGTATTCGGCAATTTAGCAATTTGGCACAGACTCTTTGATGAATATATATGGAATTAGCCAACTGGTGGGATTTTTTTTTTTTTTTTAAATTCCAAATAGTCTTTCTATTAACAGAATGATTTTTTTTTTTCTACTTTAGCCAGCAATAAGTTTTTTTCTTCCAACTTTGAATGATGTCATTTGATTTAATAGAAAATTTTGAACCTCTTTTGAGGTCAGGGATGGGCTATTGCTCTTTTTATGTAGTGGCTAGAATAATGGATTCTTGATCTTGATAGGAGCCTTTCATGGCTTCAAATAAATTGAACTATTTTTCTTGCTTATACCTTTGCCTTTGTGTCTGGGGAATTGGAACAGGGAATTGCGACTGGTTTTGGCACAGTGGTCTGCATGCTGGGCAGTGGAAGAATGAGTAAATGAGGTTTAACATGTTTGGTTAAAAAAAAAAAAAAAGCTATTTCTCTTACAGCATTACTAGTTGCAGAAAAAAAAAAATCTGGTTTAACCTGCCTTTTTTTTTCTCCTTACTGGAATCAACTAAAATGAGGGGTTTCATTTTGTGTCAATATGAAAATTAATTAGCATAAATTGTAAGCCCACTCACTTTCTGAGAGTGCTAAGTTTTCTTGTTATTTCCCTTCCATTTAAGAATCCTAAGGGGGAAAAAATCAGATACCATGGCATAAATATTGCATTATGCTTAACTGATTTATATTTATAAAGCTAATTCTACTTCTTAATGCAATTCAAACAGGAAAAATGCTTCTCTGTTAAGGCTGTTGTAAAAGTTGGATCAAGCATGCCAATGCAATCAAAATGAACTGGGGCTTTGGGCCTGATTGTCTCATTTTTTACATGGCCTCTTCCCATTCTCTCACGTTATTTTTCTCAGTTTAGCAACGTACTCTAGTGAATTTCTTCTTGGCTAAGAAAATAACTCTGTGCAAAATACACATCTGAGGTGACAGCTACGTCTGACCTTCATGCATATTATATTAAAGAGCTGGTCAACTTGGAGCTCTGGCATATTGGAAATTTAGCCCTTGACATTGTCAATCTGTTGAGATGAGGACACATGGAAATTGCAGGGCTTTTCACAGCATAACATAAATGGCTGGCACAACAAGGCTGATCCTTCATAGTCACTTTGATATTGGTTAGTGTCATAGGAGGTCAGATGTATTTCCTGTTATAACGTGAAGTGCGTCAAGTTACAGCAGGGATTAATGAGGCCCTCTAAGAGTTTGGTTTTTCATGGTCTCTCTTATTCAGAAAGGGAGTTGGTTATTAGCTTTCAGAGATTAAAGTATGAGAATCTTTGATATGTCTAGTATTTGCAGCAGTTGTTGAATATGAGTTAGCTATAACGCAGTATTAAGAACTTCCATGAACCATGCATTTGAAACTCATCGTGCAGGAGGGAGGGAGGAGATAGTTGGTTAAACTTCATCTTAACTAGCTCAGAGGCAGGACAGGAAAGTGTAAATATGAAATAAGAATCAGAATAATTTCTATTTGATTGAAACTTGCAGCAGAGCAAGTGAATACAGGTGGGGTCTGACATCTGGCACAGCAGCCTTTAACAGTGACTTGGGGCTGTTTGCTCTGTGTGATGAGTTCAGATTGTAGTTCCAGGTACCAAGACAAGTCAATCAGACAGTCAGTTCTGCCAAACAAAAATGACACTGTGTTGTGAAATAGATAAGTTAGACTGAAAACTCTGAAAACTTTCCTTAAGAAGACCTGACAAGACCTGAATATAGCTCCTCTTGTCTGGCATAGAGAAACAATGGCTCTTTTTGTTTCTAGAATCACACTTCCTATGCATGAAATTGTGAAACTGCCCACCTTGAAGGCTGCTGAGAGAACAAACATTTGCAGGGAGCTGACATTGATTAGACAGAAAACAGCACAGTTGCACAACATATCACTATCATAAAAAATAGGCCATCCAAAATGAAGAAAGTACATTCTTTTAGACTGCGGTATATGGTGTCTTGTAGCCTCATCCTACCATCTGTAGTCAAACATGCTCCCACTCTCCCCTCTGTCCCATCTGCTGATGGTGTTTTCTTCTGTGATAGGACAACTACTTCTTCATTCATGATAAGGCAGGACCATGTAGGAGCTGTGAATACCCAAATTCATCCTACATGAGAACTAGTTGTCAGTTTTTATCAAACTGTAATGTCTCTGAGTGGGTGTAAATCAAAAGTCTTAACCATGCCAGGATAGAGTCTCGCATGCTGGTTACAAAAGTGTACCTAGAGGTCTGTCTGGATGAACCTTTATTCCAAAGAAAGCTGTTTACATGTGGTCATGTTGTTAGAGAAGGCAGAGAATAAAGGAAAGTTGAGCACAGACGTGCCTCAGATTAAAACTGCTAAAGATGTCAGAAGGCAGACAGGGACCATCTGTTACAGAGCAGGTTCTGCTCCCCACAGGCACTAAAAGAAAGGTTTCCTTTGGCTCGCTGCTTTTTGACTCCCTAGGGTTTCTGTTTAGGACTGCCCTTTTGCTCATCATCTGAGGGTATCTTTGATCCCAGTAAGACCAATCATGTTTTAAATATATTTTTTTCCTCTAATTAGCCTCTCGCTCAAATGCAGTTAGATACTATCTCATTTTCCTAGACCATTTTTTTTGAGTCACTTATTTTATTTAACAATTCCATGGTATAGCTAATACAACATCTCATGTTGGCATAATTTATTTTCTCTTTGGCGTAGAAAGCCATTAGCCTTAACTATTTATTCAGCAACATTTTTGTTCTATTTAATGATGTCCAATCCATCTCTGGGATTAGCAGTGTGAATGCTAACCAAGCTTTCGCAAGTTTTTCCCAAAGGCACTACCCCATAAGCCCCAGTAGAAACTCATATTTTATGTAAAATATAAATTGTAAAATATCATATAATTTCACAATTGTAATGCAGAGTTATTCATTGCTTGTTCAAGAACGGGCATTTATCACAGCCTTGACTACTGTAATTTAACATATTCCAGCCTAACTGCCCAAGGTTACACTGGTCAGAGCATCGTTTTTCTGCTTCCCCATTGTGACTTACAAGCTATTGAATTGGGATCAGGGCAGAGGCAGCAGTAGATTGGCAAGGACATCTCAGCGCCTCTAATTCACTGGAATTGTATGAGCTCCGTGGACTGTACAAGAGCCAGTCTATACTAAATCATGGCAGTCAGCCTCAACAGGACGGATACTTTTAATGAGGAGCTTAGTATATCTACTCAGTAGATAATAGGGTAATTGTCAGAGAAGCCAGATTCGGGTGAAAAAGTGGCACCGCTTTCTGCACTGGGTTGAACTGGTAATGGGTACTAAGTGCTTAGGACCTTGCACTTCAGAAGGGCTGCATGAAATAAATCCAGCTCACCAAACAAACAGGGGCAGTGGGAGGCCGGTGTCTCCCTGGCTGTTGGCTGAGCTGTTGTAGCTGCCGGGGGTGTAGAGGAGGGCAGGCTGGCACAGTAAGCAGTGCACGCAAGGTTCAGCCCCATTTTTCAAGACATCTACTGAGTTGGTGCTAGATGTGCCCTGCCCTCCTGGCGTATGTCACTATAAAATATATGCAACAGATGTGTGCTCCTGCCTAACCCCCCAAATGTTGCGTCCACTTGCTCTCCCTTGTCTGTTTTTCCAGGCTCATGTCCGCAGCCCCTTCCTAACCCCACAGACCTGCCACTTCTGGGGTGGGAGCCCTCACCATTCCGGTGCCAATCACCAGCCATGACCTCTGGCCACCTTTCCACCTTATTAACTTCCTTAGGGAACTGAAGGTGTTAATATCTTTGTTGCTTCTTTATAGCTCTGAATTTTCCCCCCTCTGTATTATGTCTATTGACACAACCTATTGACATAATCTATTGAGATAATACATCCTTTCTTAATGTCTGTAAAGCATTTTGAAGTGCTGAATGTATGGTCCTTTGGTATATTTTAAAAAATAAAATTGGGAACATTTCTAAAGATTACAAGAGAGGGAAGGTGGCTTGGGAAAGGTGTGAGACTGGGCTGCTGGACACCCTCCTGGGCATTGCTATAGACACCCGTGTGATGTTGAGCATGTTCCTCTGCATGTCTGTTGTGTGAATGTTGAGCATGACTGTCCATCCCATGTCAGCACACAATGAGATTTGCCTCATCTCCTCTGAGTGCAAGATTTTGGTGGGGAAGAGGAGGAGATTTTCTCTGAATATGCATTTTTAAGTGCCTACCACAGTGCAAGCACAGCTTAGAGGCTTTTAGCCCTTCTTTAACATATAATTACTGCTTCTATAGCATAATGAGAAGTGTTGCACAAATCAAACAGTGGCATACAGTGGAAAATTTAATAATTTTTAAATTATTTTTCTTCTGCAAATCGTTTAAAAATTCTGAGTTGTATCATCCACACAAAATATACTCTGAGATGTAAGTTCACTCACAAACAATTTTTAAGCAACTGGTGATTCTCCAGCAGCATGTAAATTGTAAATATTATCATCAATAGAAATCTGAAATTAAAATTTGTTTTCTATCAACATTCCTGGTAATACCTGCTTGAGCTTTTAGACAGGGCAATAAAGTGGTCCTGAAAAGAATCAATGAGCGTTCTCAAGACACTAATTAATTATTATTATTTTGGTAACAGCAGAGCCTCACCAAGGAGAAGAATGCTGTCCCTGCTGTATCCTCTAGATGTCGTGACATAGGCTAGTATCTAAGGATTCACTTCTGACTTGCCATTTGCTTCTTTTTGTGTCAGTAGAAACAAAAAGGTATTGTGGCCAAAGCTGCTGTGATGACAAATCTCACCATTGCTGTAGCACCCAGTACTCCACACTGCAGAGGGATATTCTCCAAACATGTCTGTCAATTCTGCGTCATAGCAGAGAGGAGGTTTTACTGCATTGTTCTCTGAAGCCTATAGTGTTTTACCAGCTGCTTGAAACAGTAGAGTCAGATGGGGCAAACTAAGTGGCAGGGTAACATACAAATTTGTGCCCTCCGCAACATCTTCAGTGTTGTTGCAGATGCTCTTGGTTCACAGCCAAACTGCTGGCTTCAAGTATGAACTGCCATCAGCTCAGTCTGGAAAGTCTCCTAACAGTCTTGATGTCTTAATGCTGACAACCCCCTGCTAGCAGCCTTATTGTTATGCTTAAGTATGGGAGACTGCTAGTTTAGAAATTGAAATAAATCAGCTTTTTTTGTATCAGCTGTTTTTCTCAACTAGATCTGCGTGAAGCTGTCAAAAGAGAAACCTGAAACCAGAATGCTCCTCTGCGTGCAGCAAAATTACACCTTCCCCATTCTCCAGAAATGTGTCTTGTGGACTAAGAATGTTGAGATAGAGTTGCGAACACAATTGATTTTCTAGTTGGACCACTGAACTGAAAAATGAAAATATGTTTAGATTGGGTCAATGTGATTTTTATTTATTTATTTATTTAATTTTAGCAACCGGCTGTGGTTTTTTTTTTTTTTTTTCCCTAGGTATAAATTAGGGAGGCAAGATTTATCTAGCAGTTCTCAATGACTAGAGAGCCATCTTAGTGCACTAAAATTCAAGTTTCTGACTTTTCTGTGTACATAGAAAGCTTTCATCTCAATTTTGAGATCCCTTCTCTATTTTATTGCTCCTGATTTTTTTCCCTTCTGATTTACTTTTTTATTTGATTCTCAAAAATGAAAATGTCTTGCAGCATTCTGTCTTTCTTGAATTAAAGTCAATAACCACTTTTTCTGACATCAAAGATTACACTTGCAATCAGATTATTTCATTCAAGTTGCCTTCTATGACCTCTCCAACATTTCCCCAGTACTTATTGATCACTGTTTAATTCTGTTTTTCTTCCTTGTCACACTAGGAGAGATTTCAGTGAAGCTGCTCTAATTCAGGGCTCTTTGATAATATATCACCTCAGTTTGTGTTGTTTCTTGGGGTGCTTGCTCACCTGACATAGCATTTGAATCCTGAAAACATTTTCTTTTCATTAGCAGAATGATAAATGTTGTGAAACCTGCTTCAGAATTAACACTAGAAGGCCAACATCTCTAGATAAATTGGTGCCACCTTGAAATAATACTGAGATTTAAAAAAAAAAATAAAAAATACAGAGGTTAAACAGCTGGATTAAATTTAAGCAGCTGCCTAAAATTAAGCACTTGCATATCTGCTTTTTTGTCTCTCTGGACAATATATTTAGTTCTTGCAAGGGGATATCCGTAGCCTGTCATGGTGAATAGCAATTTGTCTTGCACAGACATGTTTTCAAAGCTGAGAAGACAGATGCTGAGAAAGATTTCTCTGAATTGTCTGAAGAATATAATATTATAAAATTTCTGTATGAAAATGTAACATGTCAATTTCTGATGAGTAACTAAATCAGAAGCCCCTTGTACTTAATGTTTTGTTTTGTCGTAATGCGTAATTCAACTAGATTAAAGGAAATCTCTTGGCTTTATAACTTGTGAGACAGTAGTAGCTGATTTTATATATTGCTTTTGTTGGTGAGCCATAGTATTACTGGATAATTTGTAAAATAAGAGTTTGTCAGGCTGATCAAACAGGGCTAATTTTGGACACTTACATTTTCAACTTCAGTGGCTTCTATTCCTTGACTGTAAAATTAGTCTTCAAGTACTGCAGAGCTTCTGTGCTGTAAATCCTGTAGATGGCAATGTTACACTAGTATAAAAATGAGTAGAAACCACACATCTCAATAGCTTTGCTCTTTATTAATCGGTGAAGAAAGGCATTAATAGCAATTCAAGATACAGTCTCTGATACTTCTTCAAAGGTAAATATCTACAAACACATCATTAGTAGTAAAATGTAAGTCTGATTGGATCACTGTTGTTTGTTCTTATACAGACCTATTGAGGAATCATGCTTGCTATGCTCTTCTACAGCAGTTTCATATATGGTTCAAAAACAACGACCAACTTGCCCATCTTCTTACCTGGTTTAAGCAGATGTTTAAACAGATTCATTTGAAGGGTTCATCTAAGACAGTTGTAATTGTTCCAGTTAAAATTGTGGCATCCTGTTGGACCAGCTCTGACCCTCTCTTGGCAATAATAGTAAAATCTTTGTGAATAGCAAAGAAAACTGTTTTCTTACTTCATGGACATCTTCTATTTCATTTACTTGCTTCTTCTAAATGTTTTGTTGAGTCTCATTTGCTTGGTAGACAGTTTCATCAGTTTGTGTATGTTGGTTTTGATCCAATTAAGTACTTAAGTATCTGTACATAAATGTCTGAAGTTTCATAGCTTCAGTTAGACTATTCAGAAATTGTGAGTTACACATATCTTTAAGAAGCTTTTTTAAAACCAGTCACTTTCTCGAAGACATTCTGTGGCTTGGGAAGATACTTAGCTCACACACACGCACAAAAAAAAAAAAAAGAAAAGAGTGAGTTAGGAATCCAGTCCATGCTCTGTGAGTTAAAAATCCAGTCTCAGAGCCTGCATAGCAAATATTTGAAGCACCATCCAGGGCAGAGAGTTTACGAGCAATCATTAGGCAAAAATGTATGTGAACAAACCATCTGTTCTGTAACTTCAAATAATAAACAAAGTGGCCAAAGAAGTCAGCACAAAGGAATTTTGTAAACCAATAATGGCCGTAAATTAATCAAATAGATTATTCACTGTGAAATGCTCATCCGGCTCAACAACCATAGAACTGAAAATACATTTCCCGAGGCCAGCTATTAAAAAGCTTCATATAAACGGGCCACTACAGTTCTGTAAGTATCATCATGTTGCAACTTTATTTGCCATCGTAAGTAATACTGTTGTGGAATAGAGTGCTTTGTTTGGAGGCCTGAGTAACAGTCTGCAAATCATGTAGCTGGATGTGACTGTTTCATTTGCTGGGTGTACGGGTGATTGTGCAAACAAAATTATAAGCATCAATTTTGACGCTGAATTAAAGCTTTTCTCTGCCAAGGTAGTCTACAGAATACATGCACTGTGATGAAACCTGTACTTCAGCTGGGAATCCCCTTTGTCTTAAGTGACCTTTTGCAAGTATCCCTAGGGTTTTCGTTGCAATTTTGTTTGACCTTTTGTTAAAAACCAAGCTCTTCTAGACAACTGATATTTGGTAGAGTGATTCCTTAAGAGGGGATTCATTGGAAAAGATTTTCAAAGGCACCAACAGAAGAAGGCAGCTGGATAGCCTTCAGTAGCACAGAGCTGCACTATGTTGTGACTCAACACACATGCTGTACATTACTAAGTTTTTTTCTTGACATCTGAAAATAAGTCAGTTTAATGATGGGGAAGAGAAACCAGCTAGGGTGGATGGATTAGAGAAAGGCACACTCCCAGCTGCCCCACTCAATATGCCCTAAGGAACTTGTCAAGTATACAGGAAACAGGGTTACGCACCATGTCTTCCTCCTGGGCAATGTGTCTGGTATGCTCTGCCAGAAAAAATGACCGCTTTTGCAGATACTTATTACTATTATAGGGGCTGGTTTAGACTAGTGTATCCAAAAGGTCCAGAATTTGAAAAGGAAAGGCAAATTCATTAAATGTTTTCAGCAGATGAGGTTCAAAAATAGTGAAGCCTGAAGTTAAAAACAGAACGATGGGAAGAGCAGCTTTTCAGATGTAGTTGGAGAGAATTTACCTGTGCTGTGCATGGAGAACACGAGTACAGATGAACACCTGCTAGCACTGAAGTGACACAGGTCCTTATAGGAAATATAGTACCCCTCTGCTATACATCTGGGAGTGGTTTAACAGTCTGTGTAACAGAAGATGTGGCAAATGGTGAGTATGTAAGGACAGTAAAGTTAAATTATATCTGGTTAAATTCAGTCATTTTTCTTAACGTACTGTAAGTCCACCTGGCATTTGTTAAAATTAATGGAAAGAAACTCAGGGCCAGACCCTGATTTACATACCAAAACTTGTTTTGAAATGCAAGAGAAGTAAAGAAGGCTCTTAACAAGACAGGAAAATACTTATTATTTTAAGACCCTAACAATGTCCTCTGTAGGACTTGCCCTGAGCTTCATAACAGCGATGCTTTTTGCCTTAAAGCAGTTGACATAGCCCATGCACTTCCCTCTGGAGTATGGAGAAGAGTAAGATATCCAGCAACTTTGCTTGTTCCATCTTATGTTAGCTGCTTAGTACATGTGGAAACCTTTTGAAAATACTGTGATAATCAGCAGGAATTCCAGATACCAGAATATCAGATCCGTAACCTAGGAGCAGTTGCCAGGAACTGTCCAGTGTCGCAGTTACCAGCCAACCCGAACCTTAACACTAAGAAAGACCATAACTATGCAAACAAAACCTGTTGGATTTCAATTATCTAAATAACTTCACAGCAGAGAAGTTTACTAGGTATTTAGAGTTTCAACTGCAATTACACAGCAACAGTTTAAGTCTAAGCAGCAAAAGAACAGGCAGGCTAAGAGTACACATGGATGAAATGTTGCATACCAGCATAAAATTGTGCTCAAAATCAGTTTGCAGCAGTAGATAAATATTGAATCTGATTTAATACAAGGTAGGCAATCCATAACTCACCTATCCTAATAAAGGAGAAAGAGCAATGCTATGTTTTTCAAAACTGAGGAAATTTCCTAATATTTGCAGTTTGTAGAGTACGCTGCTAGCATAAAAATAAAAAATATTTAGAAGCTTGTTAACTAGAGAAAATTACTACAAAATTAACAAGCTCTGTCATGTTCAGAAGGGGCTCCTGGGCATCTGACTGTGAGATGAGTGGGTAATTATTTTCAGGATACTGTTGGCTGGGAATTGTGAACTTGGTTTTAACAAAAAAATGTCTGGGTGTTGAACCTTCCCTTGTCCAGAAATGCTGCTGATGCCGTAGTGTTATCGTGTAGCCGGAGAGGCCCAAGTATTCCCTGTTCCAAGGTAACTAAAACAAAGGCTTCTGGCAAAGCTTGTACTTCTGTAACTGAAAATCACATGCCTGACACAGTTATACTTCTTTTTTGGCACTGTGCACTTTCTAAAAACGTGTACCAAACATTCAGCTTTTCTTTCAGTTTGCAAGCTTTGAGATCAATTCTCCTATCATGGTACCTGGTTTTACAGTTTTATGTCTCCAGACATATCAATGACTTTACCTCAACAGCAACTTAAAAATTATTGGTTCCTTCCTTTTGCTTTTGTCTGACTGCTTTATTGTGTTCATGGAAATGAGCTATTGTTGGAAAAACGGGAAAACTATAATGTGATTCTTCTGCTCAGGATAGTTCTAGTTTCCTTCTCTTTCTTGGCTGTATTCCGTAGTTTCCTAACCTCCTGTGGAGAGACTGGTTAAAAAAATAAAGCTCCCTGCCAAATTGAATTTTTCTCTAAAACAGTTTCTCTGCTACGATCTGGCTGTCTGTAGGAGTAGTGCTCTGTGGAAGGCAGACCCCATCACACTGAAATGAGAAGATAGAGCATCGCTAGGGGGGAACAGGGTTGCTCCAGATGAAGGGGTGGTTTAAGATGTTTTTCTTTCAAGCTCAAGTAAACTTGAAGTGGTGGGTAGCTACATTCTGATGAAACAATAATAATCAAGCTTTTTTTTTTTTAATTATGTTTTGTCTGTTTCCTAAAAAGTTTCAGTTTCCTGTAGGTGTCATAGCACTAGCAAGCCTTTACATGGATGAGGAAATGTCTGCCCTTCAGCTTCAGGTACCTGGCTTAGCTGTGAGCCCTTAACTCCAGCACTGCAATGGTCTTCCAAGGCTCAGTCTTATTTCACTGAACACCTTTTTCATACCATTCTAACACCATTAGCTTCCATGATGTACAAATATATAATGGAACTGTTCATTGAATTAGATTTTTCATGCTAATAATATGTTTCAATGCCAGTTTAAATAAGAGAAGGTCTTTCCATTGTCTTGAGTGATTTTTAAGTCTGGAAAATATTGTGAAACCAGGTAAAGATGAAAAGTCCGTAACTAACAGTCTCTTGAGCGTCTGTCTGAATTTTGAAATGAGTTTTCTTATTTTCTTTCTGGAATAATTTGATTAATTTATCTCTTGGAGTTGAGCCACCAGTTCAGGGAACAAGTGATGAATTTAGTCTGCTATTCATGGATGGTCCTTTGAGATGAGATAATGCTTTCAAACAGCTTATCAGTTGTTTTTTGAGTTGTTTTTTTCTTTGCTTGTTTCACTCTTCCTGGAGAATGGCTTCTTGTGATTATTTGGTAGTCGGTATTTAACATGCAAGTCTTGTGGGCTCATTGTGATAAGTCACACAATGCTGCAACTGTTTCTGTAGTGAATACGCATAGCACAGGAGGAGAGTCTGAAACTGTCCCTGGGACTATGGAAGTCTCAAGGAGAAACAGCAACTTAGGAAACAGAAAGGGACATTTAGAAAATGCTAAAACTACTTCCTTGGCTTCACCAGACAAACCTTGCCCAAAGCATAATTCCTTGAAAACTTGCTAATGTGAGGTTTATTAGGAGGGTGCAGAGTTCATATATAATATTCACTTGTCACATTATACACAGTAATTGCTTTGGGTGTGAGATACTAATGAATGTACAGCAGTCAGGTCTTAATCTGGATCATTTAATTTTTGATATCGTTCTGGCACAGGAGTTCTGGAACAGTGCACCCATATGCTTTCCTGAAGCTGTACCTTAATGCAGGCCAAACCTGCTGTCTATATGGGTGTCCAAGTTCATTAGTGTGTATCTGAGTTTTCTTGTGAGAGTTTAGAGCTTGCTGTCCCCACCCGGGTGAATATGTGGGCACACATTGTTTTGCTTGTTTGTGAACGTATGCAAATCTCAGTATCTGAAGAGCCCACCTGAGGCAAGCAAAATCAATAAACCTGTGACAAAGAGTTTCATTTTTTAATTGGAGTGAATGTACCTGAAAGCTTTCACAGGGAAAAAAAAAAAAATGCTATTTTATTATGCCTAAAAATTAACTAGGTGGTACCACAGCACTGGTAAAGCAATCCCATGATAAACAGAGACAAGGGCTCAGTTCCTGATTATTGTTGGCAGGTACCCCATGTGAAACATATAGTTTGGCAATTTTTGTTGGATTTGTTCTAGTTCTGGTGCAAAGATGTTTAACAGCTACAATTCTGATCCTGTAAACTGCTCTGCTCATGATGATCCTTGTGGAGAGCCCTATTGAATTTAATGCTGTTACATGATGAGCTTGCAAAATGATGCAAGTTATGATGCAAAGATTAAAAACAACAACAACAACAAAACAAAACAAAAGAGAGAGAGAGAGAGAGAGAAAGAAGGATCAGGGTATCTCTCACCAAGCCAGCATTATAGCTGTCTCACATCTGGAGAATGTGCAGGACATGTACAGTGACCATACCAAGTTTACTGCTCAGCTGAATTGGCCATACGTATGTATGCAGTGTGTCCAGTAACCCCTGAAGAGTTGTTCTCATTCTGCATGCCCCCACACACACATTTCTTATGCCTTTGACAAAAAATGGAAGCTCCTGTTGGGTGTCTATATTGTGATAGTCTCAGTTTTGTGACCTTCTCTTATCTGGACTATTAAAAAAAGGAGTGGGAAAGAAATAAATATGGATTTGTATGAAAACACTACAGAATCGATGTAAGTCATGCTCCTAAATGATTCTGGAAAATTTTACCTTTCCTCTGTGAATGAATACTATCATAACTTGAGTATTATGCCAAATGGCAACCATTAGACTATTTTATGCTTTGGAAAGCTAGGATGGCTTGAGTATTATCATCCTTCCAATGATTACAATACTACACCAAAAATACTTAAATATGTCATTCCCAATTTGCTAGAAATGACTGAAGGATCTCTGTTCTTAAAGCACAGGTGTATTCCTTTCCCCATTCTCACCCTTCCCAGAAATTAACAACAATTGACCTTTGAGTCACATCAGCAGTGGAATGATCTGTAGATGTTGAGTTCGGAAAGACTTCCTCACCAAGCCATAGAAATTACTTCAAAACATCACTTGTCTTGAAAGTAGCAGACTGATGTGATAAAATTAGATGTTTAAAGACACAGTCTTATTGTGTCCTTTGTGACAAGTAGAGAAATACCAGATACCTGCTTGTAATCATAGGCAGTATCCAAGTATATTTTAAAAGAAGTGGATGTTTGTGGCATCTGGGTTTAATTACAGCCTTGTTTCAAACAAACAAACTCTAGCCTAATTGCAGTGTCATTGTTAGATGTGGGGAAACTTCCACTGTAGTAGACAGCAGTGTTACATCTGTAAGTACAGGATTTTTTTTTTCCTTTTAGGAATGTCAAATGTGTTACAAGGAGAAAAGAAGTGGGGATGTATCTTTGCTGAATCATCTACTCATTTCTGATATTCTCCAATTACCTTTTCTTTTCAAACACACCAGCACCCTACAGGGGCAGACTTCTTTTCACTTAATAGAACAAAGGAAAAAAAAAAAAAAAGATGTAGTATTTTAAGACACACTGCCATGCTACCCATCGTGTGATATGATTTTTTTAGCACTGGAATAAAGGAATTATCATAATTTTATTTTGGTCAAAAAACTCAGTAGATAAACTGAGTTAAATGGAGCAAAAATGTGTTTCAAGCCAGCTCTTTGTGTTTACACATTATGTAAAAGTACAATTGCAAGTGAGATTATAATTGTGTAAGACCCCACTTTCTTGTATGCTACAATGGACTGAATACTCATTATATTCAAACACATTCATTTGGCCTGATGTTAAGCATTGGCATTGCTTAAAAGAAGCATTACTTTCTTAAAAAAGAGGACATGAGTTCTCAAGTACTACCGTTAATTTTTTTTTTCAAAACTATTTCATGAATTTTTAAATGCTAGTCATGTTTGTACATCTCACTCCTCTATGGTTTGTACAGCGTCTTCTTCCCTTTGTCTATTGAGAATATAATGTCTCTAAGGGCTCATTTTTATCCTTCTGTGTAAAAGCAAAGAAACAGCCCCCCCCCCACCACACAAACATACACTTCTGACACTACAAAATATAAATAGCAGTAGTACTCCTATTTAGAAGGCACATCAGATATAAAACTCCGCACCAAAGTTTCCCTTCCTACTTCTCTCACAGGTTTGGGAAAAGAAGACTGCCCTTTATAAATTTGAGGCTAGATCTAATCTAACCCTAAGACCTAAGGGCACAGGTATCTCTAGATTGCCACGCCTATATATATATATATATATATATGTATATGTATGTATATATATGTATGTATGTATATATCTACAAATGTGTATTAACAGATATCTACATTGTTTTGTAAATGGCAAGGGTATGCAACATCAAGAATAACACCTGAACAGTGTATGGGATTAATGGCTCTCACATGACCCTGGCTTTATTAACATTTCAACATCTGAATGCCTTAATTCACGGTTTGGGCTGTCTGACTTTTCCAAATCTTAGCTGCCTATTTCAAAAACAATATGCCTAATTTCATTTTAGATTCAAGTTTTTGACTTCCCTTTCTAAAAGGGTTGGGAGGAGAGAATTTGAAAGCAATTAGCATTAGTTATGGTTCCTACCCTAATAGAAATGCATGTATATGTTAGATTCCTTTTTGGAAATTATGTTAAGTCATATATTTTAAAGCTAAACCTCATTTTTATGTTTTTTTCCTATACTTTTGAACACTGAGTTTCTTTTGAACATTTGACTTTTTGGTCAGATTTACAGTTCTGTGCAATTTATTAATTTTACCTAAACCTTTCAAAAGTTAGATTTCTGTTCATATCCACATTTTTATCAAAGACAACTAATTCAATTTGCAAGATAAGATTGCAGTCATTTGAGATCTACAGGTCTGCAGTGCCATTAAATATTACATGGCTTTATTGCTATGCACGTGGAAGAGTTTATGTGAAACATTTGTGTTTTTTGCTACTTCTCTGATCTGCATTTCTCCCTGCTAGTATAATGCTAGACCTACTAGCTAGGCCTGCTGATATACCTTTTGTATGGAGCTGCGGATTTGAATAATACTACTGAACTTATTTTATGAACTACAGCACTGACTAAAGAACTCAAAGAGCATCAGCCCATTTAGCCACTTGGGGCAGATGGACCAGGAGATTTAGGCATTTCTGAAATAATTTCTGTGGATTTGGGCCTTCGCTTTGTGGACAAAAACAGTGTCATGCCTCAAGAAGTACATTCAAGTAATCATAATATCCCCAACATTAAAAGCGTGTTTTGTCTCAGATAATAAGCTGGGAGTGTTTGCTATTCCCTGGTAATTTGGTTATGGGCAGAGCCCACTTTGTGTGAGACTGCTGAGGATTCAGGATCATTTCTCACGCGCTCCATCCTTCTTCATTCAGAAGAAGTTGTGTGAATAATTAATATGTTGTAGACTAGAGGTCAGAAAATGGTTTGGAAAACATAATTCATGCAACAGACTCTTTTCTGTTCTGTTTCCTGAATCTCTGCAAAGGGATGGCCATTTGCTCACCTAGAAATTCATTGAATCTCTTGCACTTTTTTTGTTGGTTGCTGTTAATATTAGTGGCACAATATATCTAGAGGGCATGCTAGGCAAATTATCATTCTAATGCTAGTATTCCATAAGTTTCTTTATTGAATTTGACACAATGACAGAATAATTAACTGAAGTCAACAGTTTACTAAAAGTACTTTTGGTCATTTACTTTTCATTTATGACACTTGAATAGTATACAGAATACCTTGGCATGCTTAATAATAACCGTACAATACATTGTGTAATGGCAGGTATTATCAACTTTCACTGGTACCTACTCTGTTCTCATTTCCTTGAAATAAAGTGTTTTATTTATTTGCAACACCTGGACAGCTATGAGAAGGATATTGTAAAAGCCCATCTGGGCAACTGAGCAGTAGAAATATAAATTATAGTGCTGAAAGGCCATATGCATGAAGTAAAACTGGAGGAGCTTTTAGGTATTCAGCCATATATTTTATAAAGATGTCCTTTTGTCTGCCTTGAAACAATAATGTTCCTAGGTTGCTTATAAATGATATGTGGCTCAGAAAGTTGTCTCCTGAAATTTTTCATTTGTCTTTTCTTTCAAATGTTTTGTCTGCAGACAGTTTGAGCCTGCTGTTAACAAAAGGTAAGCAGTGATTCTTAAAGTTTTATCAATGACTTTGGATATCATTGGTAGAAATCTACATACCCCATAAAATGTCAGTTAATATCTCTTCAATCTCTTTGTCCTCGTGTTGTAAGGCCAGATCCACACCACGGTGGTGAATGGCAACTGCTTCCCATAGCTCTTGGTGCCAGCTGTGTATCTTTCTGCCTCTCTTCCTTGGGGTCTTCTCCTCCTCATCCCCTGCCTGTTTGCCCACAGAATCAACCATGGTCTTTGGTCTTCAACTTAATGCTAACACTTTTTCTGAGAATTCTGGTCTGAATCCCAATTGGCTAGGTGGGTATTATCCCTCACACAGTACCATTTTTTAATCACATTTTGCCTGAATTTTCATTTTTTCCTGAGGGTCCTTGGGATTTTAGGCTGCTCTCTGGGTAATTCTGGCAAAGTTTCTAAAAAGTATTTTTTTTTTAAATCCATTTCCATTCCTGTCTTTTCCTGTTTTCCAGTTGGCAAACATTCTAAATCCCAAGTGAGTACTGAAGGCAGGCACGATGATTGTGTTTACGTGATTTTTAAAACATGAAATAATCTCATAAATTACATTTTCAGTCTCTCTGCTTTTCGGTGGATAATGTTGTGCTTCAGCAAAAGTCTGCAAAGATGTATCAGTATATGAAATGGGGGTACTTCAAAACAGTCAAAGCTTCATCAATACTTGAGCTTAAATAGCTACAGGAATAATCATCGATATACACAGCACTTGAAAGTATGGTAACCCAGGGAATTATAAATTCTAGAAGAAAAAAATTGGCAGAAATCTACTGTCAGAAATAAAGGAAGAAAGAAGGAAAGAGAAAGTTCTTTAAATGCTAAAAAAAATTCCTGTCTAAATGCTGAGATATTCTTAACTTCATGCTTCTAACTACAGCTGTATCTTCTTGCTACATAGAAGAGAGGGTAATTTTTTTTCTTTGGAAGAAAAAATACTTTAGATCTCCCACATGAGCTTTTTAATTTTATAATTTGCCTAAGAATATCTTGCGTCCTCCTGTAATTTTTCAGCTGATTAGAAGTAAGCCCATGTGTTCTTACCAGTGTACAGGATTTGTATTAATAGGAACAGCAGCAGATCCTGTAGTAATGAAGGAATAACATAGACATGCAGAAGTCTTTTTGGGGCATTTAATTGCTTTGAGAATTTGGTTATATATTTCTTTAAATATATTTGCAGCCAAGGCCAACCACCACAAAACTAGCACTGCAATAAATGTTGCATTAATACATCGAGTTTCTTTAGTTACGTAACATCCCAAACTTCAGTGGCAAAGCAAACACTATCTTCTGGTTTCTCTTCCTGAAACAGTCCCATCTCCAGTGCTCCGTTCTTGTCATTGCTCGAACTGAAGCTGAATGTGTATCTGCTGCTTTGGACATGTTTAAATAAGCCTACACTACTAATTTCAGAATATTTTAGATATCCTGAAGACACAGTGGGTTCATTTTTCCTTCACATATTTTTCCTCTGTTCTTTCACAGCTGCCCATTCTTTGGTGATGACTGTGGTTTGCTGTTTTTTTGATAAGAATGTTACTGCTATTCCTTCAGTAGACAGCAGTAGATACCCACTCCTTATGCCTACATGGATTGGTATATGCTTTGTAAGGTGGTTGTGTTTCTTCCAGTTTCCCCAGCACCTGCATGTTAATAAATAATTGTTATGAATCAGAGGCAGGTTGGCTTCTTACACTGGACTCCTCTTGGAGGCCTTTTGAGCCAAAGCACATGGGCAGCTGAGCGCTGGAATTAATGCTTTAGGATCTGTATTCCTGATGTGTCTGTCCTAAACGAGGACTTCATATGTTGCCAGGACAGTAATTATTTTGTTGCCTTTGTTCTGCTTTGTGTATCACTCAGGGTCCCGTCTGTATGTCTTTAACTCAGACTGTATGCAACGTCTCAGGAAATTCTTGAAAATTCAAACAGGTCATTGCTAAACAACGCAGTGAAAGATTTGTGAAATATAATGTGTCACTTGTGAGAGCCTACATTAAGACCTAGTGAATTTAAGAAAAATAAAGCCAGTAACTTCTATTAGCTTTGGGCCTTCTATTTTTACACCACTAACTGCTTGGTTAGATTTCTAAGAGCTTTAACAGAAAATAAAAGCCCCTTTTACTACCTCTATATTTGATGCCATTAAAAAAGTTAAAGTTCTGCGGTTTCCTTGCTATGCTGGCTGCATACATCTTCACTCAGCAAATTGGCACAGAATTCTTTACTTTTTTTCACTCTCTTTTTTCTGATTGAGTGAGCTCTGCAGTCACTACATGTCTTGGTATTTCAAGACCAATGGTATGTGAACACTTCATTGCTGAGGGCTTTTAGAGTGTAATCATGTTGAGCTGGCTTGGGCACTCGTAGCCATTGCAGCACTGATTTCAGTGCAAGCCAGCAATCTAAATATTTGTTCTGCTTTTCAGAAGGGCTTTGCAGTCCAGATTGAACTTTTTTTTCTTGCAGCTATACTGTTCTCAGCTACTTAGCTGAGGGCTAAGGCAGGTACATCTAGCCCGGCTTCAGTCTCAGCAAACAGCAGCATAAGCAAGACTTTCAAAATGATGTTCATGAATCTGGAGTCATGTCATTTGACCATCTTTAGGATTTAGTGGAAAGCAGTTACTTCTTAAATTTACTAAAATCCAAGAGCAGCAACCAACCAGTATAATGCATAAAAAAAAAAAAAAAAACAAAACAAAACACATTTTTGATAAATTCTAATTCTTAATGTTGTTTGGGTAGCTTTTCCACTCCTTTAGTAATACTTATTTTGAAAGGTCTTTTCAGTAGACCTTGAACAACAATAACAAACAAGATGACATTTACCATCCTAACTTTTCTTTGAGTATGTGCCTGTTTGTTTTCTGACTGCAATGTATTTGAACTCCTACGTTGCTCTGCTGCTTTCTGCATGGCCAGGGAAAGTGTCTGTGCGAGTGTTCAGCCACAGAGTGCTGAATGATGTGGTTGTTTTGCTGGTGTTTGCCATCAACACAACAAGAAACTGAACAGAGACAGTCAAATTTGCAAAGTAGATTCACCAGCAAAACATAGAAATTTTGAGAAGAGGAGAGGAGGGAATGGTAAAACAAAACAACAACAACAACAAAACCCTTCATCCTTTTTGTTAGCTTCTGGGTTTGTCTGAAGTAATCAGGAGGAAATGAAATTTCAAATTGACAGTTTCACTTTAAAATCCCTTAAAATGCCCTGAGCATCAGTGATGAATGTGAATGGTATTTTTTGTCTCTTTTTTT
>VXAA01007431.1:335011-357870 GCA_013399115.1 Anseranas semipalmata | reverse complement strand
TTTTTTTTTTTTTTTTTTTTTAAGAGAAATATCTATTAATAGGTCTATGTAATAATTGCTTTCTGGTTTATGCCTATGGTTTATCACAAAACCATTCAGGAGGACTTGTGGTAAAAACTGTGAGGTTTATATAATTGCAACTGGAAGCAAAGCTTTGCTTCGGGGCCTGGTACAATATCAAAATCTGTAAGATTTTGCAAGCAAAAAATAATGATGTAACTCCAACAATTTGTTCTGGGAGCCGGGTGATCTTGTTTGACCCAGCAAGACACTCGCTTTGGCAAGCAGAATAGCTTTGAATCAGAGCTCCTTGTGATTAATACGGTGCTGTCACTGGCCTGTACTGCAATGATCTTTTGATCTTATTCACGTATTTTCAGTGGGATGTGATAATTACATTAAAATGATATAAGGACATATTTTAACTGTTTTTTTTTTGTGGTGTTTTCTGGAGTTATATTTGAGTAATAGTTCCAATGTAATCTCATGGAAAATTACCACAGTGGCAAAGCAGCAAGCTTCCAGCATTATTACCCTGTGCCATGAGACTTCAAGTAAACTAGAACTCTTTACAGTTTAGGAGAGCTGCCAGCCCCCCCTGAAATTACCATTTTAATTGGATTGATCATAAACACTTTGCTCTGGCTGTAATACTAGGCTGAGGAGATGCAATCTATTTAGGCACAGTTTGGGGAAGGGGTGACCTTTCAGCTGGTTTGTTATAACTGAAAGGTTACTTGCTCTTCTGACTGGAGCTTGATGCATGGAAATGTGATGTGAAATTGTAGTATTAGAAATGGTGCTTTTATCTAAATATGTAAATGTAGTTGGTAAATACACATTTATCTATTGTTCTTACTACTATTATTAAATCATGTTAATATGAAATATTATAATTTATTTAAAAGGTATCAGTTAGTAAGTTCTTTATTATTACTATTAGGGAAAACAAAAATGGTCGATGCACACAAAAAAATCAACTTACTTTTAAAGGAATAAAGTGCTGTGTCTTAAAATAGCATCTTCTTGCCTCAAAATTTCCAGAGCCAGTTCTCTTTTCTCTGAACTATTCTGTCTTAAAACTGCCAGCAGCCTAAACATTATATAAGACCTTTTTGTCCTGCCACCATGCCCATCTCCCTTTTACCATGCTCTTTGCTGCTTGTGGTCTTCATCAGCTCAAGCACAATGGAGAGACCAAGCTGTTCCTCTCAGTCTAATTAACCCCAGTCCATTACTGGCATGTTTGGTGTTATACTTGCAACCTTTTCTTCTTTTGTTATTTAAATGAGTAACCTAAATTCAGACTTTCCTTCCTATCAGCTCTCTGAGAAAACATGGTACTAGTCATTATAACAACTTGCTTTCAAATCTTTTCACTTTTGTGGCTGACCTTTAGTGGGAAGAATTCTGTGCTTTTACCTACCATTTTAATAATTTTAATCTAATGTTTTTTTGCTTAAGTGGAAACAGTCATAGTTAAAATGCAGAATGCAGTTTTGACATCTCTTTTCAGAATCCTTGTAAATAAAAACCTAGTAGAAACTTAAGCAATGGAAAATCTTAAAGGGGAAAAAAATTAATGTCTTCCTATCTCCATCAACAGCTTTCCTAGGTCTGTTGATTTAGCAGGATGTCTACAAACAGAAGATGTGACATTTTTACAGTTCTGAATTAGTTTTCTCTTTGTTCCCAAAAATGGCAATTCTGTACTTTGTGCTTTTTTTTTTTTTTTTTCATTTAAAAAGATTTTGTGGTGGAAGATTTGAAGATTTCTAGCATTGACAGAAATGTTTAAGAGGAGTAAAACATGCACAAAAATATCTAGCCTCTTCAAATTCAAGTACTGAACTCTCTTTTTAAATGTTCTTTCTTTCTTCTAAAATGCAATGCAAGTCAACAATACTTTATTGACATTGAAGCTTAGGCCATAACTTGGGCTGCGTGGACATCATAATTGTGATTGATCATGTACTGCAGCAAGCTTTCTTCTTCTTCGACTGGAGTTCAGACATACAAAGAGTAAATACAACCCTCTTTACTTTCTTTACTGACCAAAACATAGTGTAAAGATCCGGGAAAGAATTGAGAGTATCAGGCATGCTGATCCCACGACTCCCCAAATATTTCTGCTCTTGTATATGCCAGCAAGAAGTCTCAAAACAGTGTGGTGATTCCATGGATGAGAACAAGGGAGACTCTGCTTCTGGGTACAAAGCTGCCATGATGGATTGTCATCATGGCTTCAAGAAGTAATTGTATATTATGTCTCACATGAGCAGATTGTAGTGCAGAGGGTTAACCGTGTCTTCCAAAAAGTTATACAATGTCTAGAAAATTTATTGGATGAGTTCCCTCTGATTGCTAATTGCATACACTATTAAGCCATAATTTTCTTTCCTTTCTCATTTGCTTTCTGCTTCAAGGTAAAAGATGGAACACAGGACTATGACAAATTCTCTTCTGGGATTATGTAGTGGGGCTTGACTTTGATCTTCCTTCTCTCTTGCCCTTGGAGACCAAAGGCATTTTTGCATATGGCAAATGAACAATATTTTGGTGCTCAGAACTGCTGCGCTGATCACAGAGAAGTTTCCTGAAAGGTCTGGGTTCTACATTATTGAAATATTAAAAAGTGTAGTGCAGGCTATTTTGGGCTTGTAGTGGATGTGGCTTCATGTCCTGGCCTAAAGGCTCTGAGTTGAGCATGGGATAAAAGGCCAGAGGCCTCTTTCCAATGTGACCTGTGCTGCTGAGTCACAAGAGATGGCTAACTTTTCCCCCCTTTTTGTGTGGCCAGGTCGGTGGGTAATGTAGGAGCTGCCAGTAATTTATGAAAGCTGGGCTTTCCTGATAACTGCTCATGATGTCTGCTAGTGAGTTAAGATTATACTGGCCATAGATTTCAAGGGGAACTCTATTAGGGAATCAAATCCTGTCAGTCAAAAGGGTTGATAGCTAAGACTGCATGTTGAGGACCTAAGCTACGGTTACTTTGAGAGTCTCCCTAAAGCAAAGTCCGTATCAGGCTTTGCTGAGTCAATGATACAAAAAGAGCAGTGCTGAGCTATGTGCATTAGCGATAAGATGAAATTAGGGCTATTCTGCAGCATGGTTAGCTTACTGAAACTACTATATAGTTGGTTTCTTGGAACTGCTAAATTTATCCAATTCTCAGCAGGTTGTGTTAACCCTCTTTGAGAGCTGTGCAGATGTAGCCTACCTGCTTCTGAAACCTCAGCTGCAGGTCTGCAGGATGCTGTGATGTGGAGCTGTGAATGTGCTGGTCGCACAGAGGAGACCAGCAGGATGGTCCTACAGAAGTAGGAGGTGTGTGTGTGTGTGAGGAAACCAGGGGTGGACATCTACACGTGGGAGTGAACAATATAGGGTTTGATCCACTACAAACTGACCAAAGAATCTATTAATTGTTTGTCTTGAAGGCTTTTTATGTAACTGAGTGAATAGGAGTATATTTGGGAAAAAAAAACAGGGCTCTTATTTCGTCTGCAAGCTTGCTCTGTTGGATTGTGCAATCTTGTTCATTTCCCTGAGCCAGTGTTCTTCCACAGCTATTTTTTTTTCACTTTTTGGCTAGGGGAGAGAAAAGAAAAGGCAGCCTGAAGATGCTTTTTATTATATGTATTACATCTAGGCAATGAGACCTTGAATTCACTGAAAGCTGTGGATGCTATCACGATGAAAATAAAGCATATAGTCTCATTTGTAATAGCCAATGCATAGATGGTACTTTAAA
This sequence comes from Anseranas semipalmata, assembly GCA_013399115.1. NCBI lineage: Eukaryota > Metazoa > Chordata > Aves > Anseriformes > Anseranatidae > Anseranas > Anseranas semipalmata. The sequence continues at coordinate 354,113 of VXAA01007431.1, read as the reverse complement.
TTTTTCAGTTTGCTTTTGAAGAAGGCCCCAAAATTGCATATGCTCTGTTGTATATAAGGCAACAACTGGTACCTCTTTTGATCATATATTTTTTTTTAATTTCCCATCATTTTCTCTCCACAGCTTTTTTATTTTCTTCCCTTCTGTAACCTTCATTTTGTCTTTTGGAGTGGTAGTGTGTTTTTCCAAGAAGAATGGCTCTGATAATCATGGATATCATCTTTTGATTCACTTCAGATAGGCTGTCAGATGTAAAAACTTTTTCTTAGGCAGCAGTGGAAAAAAACAAGACGTTAAAAATAGCTTATATTTTGTCTAAAAAAGGACATGAACACGAGTTATCCTGCCTCCCCAAAATAAAACCTATTCCTATTAATATATTAAGAAAATTGTTAGGTCCAACAGCTTCAGATATACATTTTGCGTTTCAATGCATATTTCACTCCCTGATCCAATTATTACTGAAAGTTTCAGAGGCAAAATTAATTAGCAGTCTGCCATAGTTCTCCAGACTCCTGGAGTTCCAGTAATGACTTGATTTTTGTAGAACTGTGCTTATTACATGCAATAGGCAAGTCTGGACATAACATAGTCTGTGAAGCTCTGTAAAACTTATTACTATTATCAGCATCCTCTCTGCAACTGCAGAGTTGCCAGATGTTGGGACTGTAAGCACAGAATGCAGAATTCAAGTTTTACCTTATTGTTTGGAAAAAGGTCTTAGGATTTTCACCCATCTCCAGCAATTATCATATATCAAAAATAATTATGGACATTTTTCAGGTTAAAGAAAAATTAGTAACGAGGGAAAATCCACACTTGAAGCACAGGTAGTGTTAGTAATTAATTTTCAGATTTGGCAGCTTAGCTCTGCAGAGGACTGTTCAGCTTTTTGTATGTTAAAATAACAATAGGAATTCTTCTGCTTAGATATACAATAGTTTTGGACATCTTAGGTCAGATCTGCAGATCCCATCGTCCTGAATGTTGTAAAATTTATCCACATTTGCTGAGGCTCTAGATCCATTTCTGAATGGGGCATTGATTGAAAAGTCATCTTTCCAAAGAATATTAACTTGGGCTTTTCTGAGGAGTCTGCATGCTGCTTTTGGCCATGCTGAGCCCTGACACTCCGATCCAAAGCAGGAATTGAACATTTATTTCAAAGAAGTGTTCTTTAGTCTTTGGTATCATAATCTGTGTGTTGCATTAGCAAAATGTTTCTAGCTCCTCAGAACATCCAGACACGTTTAGTACATACAACTAAATGAAAAACAAAAAAAAGGCAAGAAAATAACCACTTTAACTTAGCTTAAATCTTCAGAGTCAAAATACAGCATGTTTTTATGTGCTTATGTGGAGTGAAGTCTTAGTTTTTAAGGCTCTGTGCAATAACCCTGGATTACAATGTTATTTTTTCAGTTGCTTGGTGAGAAAGAACAATGCATCATAAAAATAAGATGATAGCTATATATTATTGCTTTCTTTGTTGTATTAATTAAATTAATTGGAAGCATCTATCGGTGTGTCCATTGCTTGATATGATTAGCAGCATGAATTTAGAATACCAAGTGGATCTGAGATGAAATTGTGCTTCTGAGCTGTGGTTTACAAATTGACTCAATATATGTATATCCTAAGAAAACCCAATCTGTTATGTCTCATTTAATGCAAACTGCTGTGTACTTTGTGTTCAGCATAAACTCAGAGTTCACTTATCTGGAACGTAGTATTTCATTTTCGCATCACTTCGGTGGTGTATGAGCATGCTTCAGTTAAAGCAGGAAAACATATGGTTGTGTTGTGCAGGTGTGGTATTAAAATCTTCTGCACGATAATCCTTTGAACTTTTACTGCCCTAGTACTTTTCTCAGTGCTAAATATAGTGACACTTGTGCACAATTTAGATGCTTAGAGGTAGTCACCTGGTGCCTATCTCTGTGCTGCACTGTATCCCATCAGAGCTTCTGATGATGATCCAGAAGGGCGGAGGGCTGCTCTGTACCTTGCATCATGACTGTTGGCTGTGTGTGGATGTCTCAGATACTCCACAGCACCTAATATTGCTCTTGCTCTCACAGCCTGGAGAGACACTGTGTGATTCATTTTGAACAGTGTGGATTCAAATATTTTGCTATGATTTACTCATTAATAACTGGACCATTACTAGAAGTCACCTTTATTGCACAGAAGCTTTAGCAGTGATTTCTAGTTGCTTAAAATCATTATGTTGCTCTTGTACATTTGAATTTTTCCAGTCCTGGTGCAAAAGACACATCTGTGAAGCCAGCTGCTTTGGCTTTTGAACATGATGGTGGACTGAAGAGTGGATCTTCCTCTTGCACAAGAGCAACTTGTGCTCCTGGGAAAGGATAAAAGAAACCCAAATATCTCTTTCTGCTGTTGCCTTAACAAGCTTTTCAGAAACTGTGCACAAATAAAATTTACTTGTACGTATCCTGACAACTTTTGTGAACCTAATTTTCCAGTTCAACTACCTTCAGGTAATTTTTTCTGAAGATGATGATAAGATATAGGGAAGGGATATCCTCAAGCTCCCAGTTAGGGGTTTATCTGTCTTTTATATCTTGTTTCTGTGACAATGCTATATCTAGGAGTCCTTGTATCCTGTCCTGTTACAGCATTGCTATTTTAATAGGTGGCCTGAACTGAAAGGATTTCCAGCACCTGAGCACAGTGGCCCAAATACTAATTTGCATCTTTACAGTAGTGACCTGTCTTCAATTTTCACATACTCCTGTGACTTTTTTCACTAGTTTTCACACTGGCTTTATTACTCCAGCAGTGGCAATATTCCTAATAATTATGATATATATATATATAAATATATTTAAATAGACCTATTCATCTTTGCCCTCTGGTTTCTAATTCTTGCAAAATAATTTATATTTTCTGTCTTTATTCTCCACTGAGGAATGCAGAGGTGGAAAACGAAATGTGTGAGACTGTGCTCTGACATTTGCTGCCACATTACAGGACTGTGCTCTGACAGTGTAACAGGTGTTTTGGACAGAAATCTTTGCAAATTGGTGTACTGGGTCTGGCCGGGATAGAGTTAACTTTCCCTGCAGCAGCCCTTGTAGCTAGAACAGCGCTGGTATCACACCACTGTTTTGGCTACTGCCGAGCAGTGCTGGCACAGCACCAAGGCTCTCTCCAGACCCCCCCAAAGCCAGTAGGTGGGGGTGGGCAAGAAGTGGGGAGGGGACATCACCAGGGCAGCTGACCTAAAGCAACCAAAGGGATATTCCATACCATATGATGTCACACTCAGCAATAAAAGCTGGGAAAGGGAAGGAGAAGGGGGGGGCTCTCGTTGCGAAGACGTCTGTCCTTCCGATCAACCACTGCGGGTACTGAGGCTCTGCGTCCCAGGACATGGCCAGACATCGCTCGTTGGTGGGAGAATAACTTGTTTTCTCTTTTCCTCTGTGCTTGCGCACAGGCTTTGCTTGTACATATATATATATTTGTTGGGTTTTTTTCTTCCTCTTCTCTAGTTAAACTATCCTTATCTCAACCTGTGAGTTTTTTTTTCTCCCCCTCTTCCTTTGAGGAGGGGGAGTGAGAGAGCGGTTGTGGTGGAATTCAGCTGCCCAGCAGGCTAAAACCACCACAATTGGTTATTTAATTTTAAAGCAGATATTAATCCATATTTTGTATGTAGTTAGTATTTGTAAGGCATCCCTATAGACAAATATGGTGATGCCAAATTTGCAGTGGGACTTTGTCTTGTATAGTCTCTGTCCTAGAGACAGTGACTGACATAAACATCAACTTCCATTGACATGTCTCTGGTGATACTAGACCTTATTGTTTGCTTTTCCATACCTCATATTTTTACCTCTCTTGTCTTTTATGCTTGACAATATTTCACGTTAACTACATATTAATTCCCTTATTTATTCTCGTCTTTCACTGGAAAGTTTGTTCTTTTTTCCGGGGAGACCTTGACTACTGAACTTTTTAGTTTTGAAGTGAAAAATAGATTAGTAGGATGATCAGACATATCTAATATAAAACTTTGTTTAAAGAATCTGCAAAGTTTGACATGACCGAAAAGAAATTATAAACTTTCTTGATGATAATTTGAACCCATTAAGTAGTGGCTGCCTAATCGTTTTTTGGAGTGCTGTTGGAGTCCAAGCAAATTATCATAATTGTGAAAAGCAGATAGTAGTAGCACTTGTTTATATTTTGGAAGTAATCTACACCTGTAGTTATATCAACCCCCTCCAGGACATATCAAAAGTAATATTCATCACTCTTCCATAAAAGGCCTAGAATGACTCAATCAGACGAAGTTTCTCTCTGTTTTAACTGCCTGTTCCCAGCTGAGGCATGGAGAGGCTGTCTGTTGCTTTTTTGTACGTCTTTGTTAAAACAGATACTGAACTTTCCGATTCACTGCATCTCCTTTTACATCCTATCATCTTCTTGCTCCCTCCTGACTCTCCATACGTAAAATAAGCTCAGACCAGACAGAGCTGGTAAGTCGGAGCCAGGCAGGGCGAGATGGAAGCTTGCGTGGGAGTTGTGAACTGGGCCTTCAAAGGATGTGACAGCACTGAAGACAGACAGAAGGAAAGATCAAATACTGAGCATTTGAGGCCCCTCGCTTCACAAACGCACAAAACAGAAGTGCTGATATGCTACCTGGAGTAAAAGCCAAGTCAACAAGAAAAAAGATAAAGTAAGTAATAAGGAGAGGAGAGATTGATGGACACAGTAATAGCTCATCCTACATGTATATTTAATGCTGGTTGAAAGTGTGCATGGAACTAATGAATTGCAGGCAAATGTATGTTGTGTGCCCAGTAAAACTGAAAGGTTTAAATTATGCAGGACGTGTCATCCCGTTGCCAAATATTTAACGCCATTCCTACAGAAGAGAGACAGCTCGGGGATCCTTATTTAAACATCAGTAATCAAATCCTTTTCTTATCATGGGAAGCTTTTTTTTGCATAATTTGTGCCTTGCCACATCTAGAACTTGCACGCAAACTGATTTGCAAAGAGATGACCCAGTGTTGGTTGGCAAAACTTAGTGCTTCTGTAACAATTTGTGCTGTACCATAACTGTGTGAGTAAAATAGGTCTGTTTGGATCACCATTTGCTGATTATAATTGTTATCTATGTCTGTATATTTTACAGTGACTTATGATTATTTCTTTTTCTGGGATTGAGCAAGAATATCTCTGCTACAGAAAATTACCCATTCTCATTCAAAAAGAAAAATGTTAGAAATTCAAATATTTTCCACAAGATACAAGTTACCCAGTAATCCCCATAGCTCTTCTGAAAGTAATGCTTTTGGCACAAACTGGCTGATCTGTCTAATGGGTATAAATCGTTCCTGCCTGAAAAGAATTTTATTTCAAATTCAGTTTCTTTCAAAATTTATGGTTACTTCTCTGTAGGTTTTTTTTTTTTTTTTTCTTCTGTAAAATGCACAAAGAGAGCCAACCCGGTACAATGTGCCCTCATAAGAGTTATTTATTATTTTAGTCTTATTCTGGCCCCATTTTGATGACCTTAAAAGTGGTACACTATGCTGACCCCTTCTGTGTTTGGCCCAGCTGATTACATTTGGGTGCTGATAACTTAATAAGCACGGGAAAGTAAAGGATAAAGAAGACCAGTGAAAACGTTAGGCGGCCAGTAGCTTTGATAGTAGCAGATGAAGTTTCAATGGGAATTACAAATAAGGAGATAGAGCAGAATTTTTAATAAAGATCCAGTGTGCAGTGCAAGTAACCGAACTCACACCTACATATTTCAAGCTTATTTCCACAGTGCTTGAAATTCCATGATGTTAATGCTGACCTTTAGTACAAGGGAAACATGAGGGGGAGGAAGATATGTCTTGCTGTATTGTGAGGGCACAAAATTTTCAAGTGTGATGGGAAGCTTTAGGAACTAATAGGAAGGGACTAATTAGTCTTCTCTATAAAGTCTATTATGTGTTTGATGTATGAGTTATAAGATTGGATTCCAAAATTAAACCATTACAAAATTTTGACGTGTTATTTTGCCATTTTGTTAAAATTTAGAATGGAAATAACTGATTATAATAGGAGCATAGAGGTAAAAAGTCTTATAGCAGCTTTATGTATCTTTCAGCTCGGTGAGGAGATATATAGCATATATAAAAAGATGGGTTCAAGTTCTGAAAACATTGTTGGAGGAAAACGTGCATCTGAAGAAATAAAATCTAGACTCATTTCTGCTCCATTTTAGCTACTAGAAAAGCAAAAGCTATCAGTGTACTTCATATTGGTTGCTAATACAGAGCACTGTAGAAAGTATAATGCTGTATATTGTATAGAGCATTATATAATGTTTAGAGAATATAACATTAAGATAGATGTAGAGCAATTATTTCCTGGGCTATAGCCCGATGGCTTCTGACAATTCTGCTTCAGGGATAACCTGAGCTAATATCATCAGCAGCAACCTGATGGCCACTGTGTCTGTCCTCCATTAATTTGTATAAATCTTTCTTTTTGATCTTCTTATGATTTTGACCTTCTAATCATTAAATAACTTATTGGAACTTTAAAATTGAAAAATTATTCCCATTTCCTTTTCTATTTTTAATTTCAGGGTTGGTGTTGCATTATTATCCTTCCCCAGGATTTCTCTGCCTTGCTTGATGCCTCATTTGTTTTGTTTTCTGAAGGGCAGATATATATAAATGCAATGTTCTCTTTCAGCTTTGAAGAAATTGGCTTTGGGTCAGTGACTAGACCTCCTTTCCCCTTTTCTGTCCTTTCTTCCATCTTGTCCTTCCCTTTTGCTTTCTATACCTCATTCCTCATATTGATCTCATTATTTCCCTTTCATTGCTTTGGTCTTTCAGTTTTTCCTTTTCATCCTGTTCATTGTGGCAACTTTCCTCATGCCCTGCCATAATTCCACACTTAGTTCATATCATGTTTGCTAAAGAAGAATCGAGCCTGTTAAATCTTACTTGTCAATACATTGGCTCCAATTTGCTACAGAAGCAGTGTCTGCTGCAGTTTTTCTCAGAACTTTCCTCTTTTATCCACCTCCTTGGCTACACTTCCAGTCCTACATAAGGCCGGCGTTTGGAGAAAAGCCTAGGGAATGAGTTGGAAGCTTCTCACCCAGCTCCTCTTGATACCTTGGTGATGAAGCCCCAGATAACCAATTTGCTAAATTACCAGCTGTGTACAAATCTGAAAAACTGTTCTTTAAGATGTAGCCTTTCCTACCACTAGACGGTCCAGATTTACTTGAGATTTGTTAGAATTCTAGCTCTCAGGTGCTATCTGTGAAAAAGCTGAACAGGAAAAAAATAAACAAGGGGAGCTGTCTGAGATCCAGCAGAGGAGCTTAGAAAGCAGGAAATGAGCAATTGTTAAAAGGCCTTTTCATCCCACATTCAGCTGAAAATTCAATCCACTCAAATGGGATCATTTTGGATCTGCAGGTTGCGATGAGAATTCAACTCCAGGGGCTATCCTCCAGTAGCAAAAGCAGAGATAAAGTTTCTGATGGTTTGCACATGCTTCTTAATCTAACCTGAAGTACATCCACTGATCTCTGGAATATTTTATCTTTCTTTCTTGAGGGAGAGAAAGTATTATAGGATGAAGCCCAGGCTCCCACTGTGGAAAAGAATAGCTTTGATTTACTGGTAATGAGAGTAGAAAGAAGCCCATTCTGCCTAATGGGTGTGAAATTAGCTCATTCCAGAGGAGGGCCACTAAGATGATCAGAGGGCTGGAACACCTCTCCTATGAAGAAAGGTTGAGGGAACTGGGCTTGTTTAGCTTGGAGAAGAGAAGGCTCCGGGGAGACCTCATTGCGGCCTTCCAGTACCTGAAGGGAGCGTATAAACAGGAGGGGGAACGCGTGTTCACACACGTTGATAGTGATAGGACAANGATTTTCTAGAGAACATAAGAAAAAATCTAGTTGAGAGGGTCTATGAAGATAGTAGTGGTCAATATAAGATTTTTGGAACAAAGAAACTCGCTTTGTGTTTGAAAAGTGTCCATCACATGACAATACTAACTAAAGAACAACACAGTTTGGTCCTTGGCTTGAAACTAAACCATTAGTTGGTTATAACATGGTGTTGGTAGAGTTTAAAAGACTGAAGAAGGATGAAGAATTTTCATTCTAATCACCAAGTATTTTACTTCTGCTCTTACCTTTAACGGAATGAAGATCTAGCTCTTCTAATATATTCCAGCATCTCTCTTTTCACTTCTGAGTTTATGCAGAATTGCTCTATGTGGAATTAGATAAAATAATTTCAGCAGTTGTATGTAGGCTATTTAATTCACGTGGCAAGCGAGTAAGGATGAGATTGTACTCATCTGAAACAAAAAACAAAGCAAAAAAAAAAAAACACAGATTGCAAAGAATCTGTACTTTTTATAAAGAGATTAACCCAAACTCGGATATTAATTTAAGAACGTTTTCACTCCATTTTTTCCCTAAACTATTGCATTTTCCTATATCTATACCACGCTGCGGTGACAAAGATGGTGCTATGATCAAACAGCATATTATCTGTACACCAGATTTGCTTGTTAACTCAGGAATAAGGAATGTCAAATAGGAGAAAAATCCTTGCCTGGTCAAAAAGTCTTGACCAGTGTATAAATTAACTTATATATAAATATAGTGTTACAGAAGCTTTGGGAAAGAGCAAGGAGATACTCCTATCAGAAGGGGAACAGATAAGGCATTTATATTTGCAGAACTCTTGCACAGCTGAACAGCACTTCCCTTAAATGGTACGAAGTCTGCTTCCTCTCTGTTATCTGATCTCCATATTGATAAAATTGTGCAGTTGGCTTTCAGAATTGTTAAATATGAGCCTAAGCGTGGGTTCTTTTAACTTACCTTCTGAATCTTTCGGTTACTTTGAGGTCATTTTCAAGCTTCCTTCTCCTCCACAGAGTGTAGAAATACTTTTTCTTTCTAATGAAAGTTGAGATTCTCTACTGAGAATCTATTCAGCAGATGAGCCCTTAGAATATATATTATTGGGTGCCTGATGAAGATTTTAGCTGTTAGCAGCACTTCTTACCCCCACAAAATCAATCTCGTCTTTAGATTCAGAGGAGGTTCAATTTACATGTGAATATACAAGTTAACTTTACGCCTTACCCACACACACTCTGTGGAGGAATGAAAGTCCTTTATTAAAAAAAAAAAAAGAAGAAATGTATGTTCACATTCAGAGAGTGTCAAGCCTGGTTCTCACTAGCATGTTCTTGATCAAAGACTGCCAAATGTTAGAGTATGGCATGCACAGAGGGAACACAAGTGGCACTCATGGCTGGATGTGCTGCAGGAAAATGAGTTTTTACAGCCCTGCTAGGGATCTTGGTTATTTAGTCCCCTCTGTAACAGTCCTGTGCTTTTTCTTTTGGTGGGTGTTTTATAAAGCTAGATTATTTGTGACTTGCTTCTGAGTGGCATCTAGCTCAACTGTACACAACAGCTTTCCACTGTCTTATATACCACTTTTAGGACTGACAAAGTTATCTGGTGTTGTTTCCTAAATTTTGGAGCAAAACATATACTATCTCTCAAATAATAAGTGCGCTTCAGCACCTAGGAAGGCAGCACTAAGCCAAGCTTGTGGAAGGGTCCTGATCTGACAGTAAGGAATGAAGGTGCCCTTACTATGATTTCCCTGACAAAACTAAATGAAAGGACAAAGAATCAAAAACATTTTTGAGTTTACAGACGTGTCTTACCCCAACTAATCAGTGTGGTGTTCTGCCAGAATACATATTTGTCTTGACAATTTACTGTCTTTTTGGATTCTCAAAATTTTGCATTTATTTTTCTTTTGGAAAAAGTCTTGTGAATGTGAGGTTGTTTTAAATGCTCTTCTCAAAGCAGTGAGATGTTTTCAATAAAGACTTCTTTCATCTTCCCCTTTCTGCCATCCTGTCACCAAATGCAGACTTGATCACTTATCAGAAATAAGAGTCACTTTAGTACTAAATTATATTACTAATGTAAGGAGAGATTTTTGGGTGGACCTCCTGTTCTTACATGTGGTCTTGGGTGAGGAAGACACACATTGCAGATCCCCATCTGCCTGTGTTTTCAGTGCTGGTGGATGTAGGCTACTCACAGATGCTCACCTGCAGTAGGAGATCACCAGCAGCCCCCCTTCAGATGTGATGCTTCAGGACCCAAAGGATTTGCAGAATAGGAAGGAACAGGAAAATCCTTTTTTCTGAACACTTCTGCATTTTTCAAGTCTGATGTGCTCTGCTGTAGCATTATAAAACAAGACATCGTAGCTGATTCAATGGAGCAGTCAGAAAATGATCTGCACTTGCAGAGAAGCTGTAAGTCATTATGGTAAATAAGACTGGTCACCACTTGACCCCAACAACTCTGTCTGAAGAAAAAAAAGAAAGGGAAGTGTTCAAGTGGATTCATATCCACATTTTTTTGTTGTGTTCTGATATTCGTTTATGACTCAAATAGTTTCTGAACAGGTATTTCTACCTTTTGGGCAAGTAAATATCTATTCCTCAACCTGTCAGGCTTAGTTTTGAAATTATATAGTATTGTTGCTTTGCTTGGGAGTATGGGCAGCAGAAGATATTAAATTCTATTTAATTATGTGCATACATACATATTGCACATTTTACCCCAAACCAAGGCATGTATCAGCCATCAGAAAAGGCAGGAATATCAGTTTATCAGAGACAGCACTGAGGTAAATGTGCCTGTTAAATTCAATGAGTCACTTTCTATTGACTTCAAAGAGCCTGCTGTGGCCCTGCATTTCTTTGACCACAGCTATTTTTTTTTTTTAATTGTGGCTGCATTTGCTCATTACACAGGTGGTCTCATTACTTTTGTTTTCTGAATGCTGCTTAATACAGTGAGATTTCTGGGACCCGGGACCATAACTTGTGTGCTGCAATTGCCTTTTCACCAGAAAGATGTTGGAAACCTGAAAAGTCATGCTGAATTTCTTTAGACCAGATGTTGCACATTCAGGTAGTAAACCAATTATCCTGCATTTAGAGAATACCCCCCAAAATCCAACCAATAAGGTACTGTTACACAGAAAGGCCCCAGGTGTCTGATTGCCTGTGCACTTCCATGCTCACAAGCTGCTGTACCAAGGACACGTGGAGTGAAGGACTCCGTGACGTTTCAGGGCATGTTGCTAAGGAAACCCATGCTTTTGATGAAATGTGCTGGGAATGGCTGCCTTTGGACGGCTCGTCTCTATAGCCTACATAAAATTGAAAGTTTCTTTAAGAACTGGAAAGAGAATGAGGGGAAGTAATTCAGTTTTGAGAGGACTGTGTGTGTCAGGGACCTCAGGTGCCTGAGGACCAGCCACGCGTGCTTGCAGGGCGTTGTGCTCTTTTGGTGGCCAGGCCTTTAGATTGTAGCCTCAAAGCATCTCTGAAAAATTTGTTTTGAGTTAACTCAGAATGAGAAGAAATGTTGAGTTTTGAGATAAAAATGCTTTAAGGATTAAATCTGACCTTGTGCTTAACTCAAGATTAAATATTTGTCTCAGTCTTAATTTGTTGAGAATATTGCTCTCAGCTCTTGTTTTTTCATGTTGAGAGTTCTGCTTGCAATGTGTAAATGCATAAATGGGAAGAACGCAGTTGAAGCTCATTGAGTTCCAACACAGTTTTCTAGGCTAAGTGTAGATTAGAAACATAAAGGATCTACTGAAAATTCTGTAAGGTCTCCAAAGACCACAAATAGAAGATGTGCAAAACGGATGCTCTAAGGCAAAGTAACCTCAATCATACAGAGTCTCATAGCTCTTATCACTCATATTATGCCTTATACTTGACAGCTAAAGTCGTGGCCAGCATAGCTGGGGTTGAAATTGTTCTGCTAGAGTTAGGTAGGTAAGGTACGAAATGAATCGTGGCTAAGGTGTGTGCAGCAGTTGGATTCTTTCTCTGTAGTAAAAACTGTAGGGTTTTTGAGGCAGCACAACTTCAAATCACAGCAAAGACACTTTATTATTGTACATCTGTGAACAGGATGTTTAATGTTTGACATGTTTATTAAAAAAACTGAACACAGCACATTATCCATCTGCTATGATTACTGTATAGGTAGGCAGCTGGGACTTTGAATGTAAAAATCTCTGGGCTTCTGTGCAACCCATCCCTGCAGCCTCCAAAAACTTTCTCAATAATTTATCTGCACAGTGAGGCTTCTACTGTACTTCAAGGTGTCGTTGGCTTTTCCCTCCTTCCTAATTAAACGGAACCATTTGACATCTTGGCCTAAACCTGTCTGATAAAGTCTCTTATGTTGGTCAAATTTGCTATGTGCTTTGGAATATCAGTTATCATGAAGAACTGTAGCTTGTGAGCTCATTTATGCACAAAAACTATAGCTGGCTTTCAGGATGAGGGGCAGATTGGGGCTGATGACAATTTTGGCTGCTGGTTCAGCCAAGTCTTTTCCTGTTGATGGTCTCTGAGATTCAACTCCCTTAATTTCTGGAAATATTACATTTCAGAATATAAGTGCTCAATAGATGTATTAGTTATCTTAGCCTGCCCAGTGTCAGTCACAAAGAATGTGGTAAAGAGCCGAACTCCATCACTTGCACTGACCTGCTTCCTGCTTTATTCTGCCATACCTAATGCTTTCTCTTGTTTCTCTGTCTTCAGAATTTTATTACAAAGCACAGCACAGAACAGGAAATATTCCAGCTCAAATATATTGCTCTGGTTTTGTCTGAATTAAATACTTTATTTTTTTTTCCCTCTTAAAAAGCACTAAAACTGCCTGTTGAAATACCAGACCTAACGTTGCACAGTCCCTTTGTAATTATCCTACTCCCATTGCATCCAACTGGTGTTATGCCATATCAAAGATTCACGTCAAAAGATCCAAAAATTCTCAAGTTTTATGTAGCTAAAACAGAAATAAGAGGTAAAAGCTGCAAGAAGATTAATGAGATTACTTATTTAGTAGTCCAGAATGCAAAGACTATTCCTCAGACTATCATCCATCATTTCTGTTGCCTCAGGCGAAGAGGATGCTTCAAGCTTGCTTCTGATTTTACCATGTGTGTTCAGTTTCCTGTGTAGCTTAAGATCGTTACTTGTTTCATTAATTCATTGTGACTAAAAAGTAAAAATCACAAAAAATTCAGACTTTGTTTCCAGCTGCGGGGCTGCATCTCATAGCAGTTGAACTGTCATTCAAATCATTTTGCTGGGCTTTGTTGGTCTTGGTCAGGTGCAGCTGTGAAGAAAGTCAGGATTTTCTCCTAATTCATCCCTGCAACTTTTTCATTATCTTCAAGTGCTGTTACTTTTTCTTTGATCTTTCCTCAGAGAAGAATGTTCTCTGATGATTTGTTGACCAATATTTATTTTCATTGCTTCTCTTTCCTGTATTTAAGTTTCGTAACAGGTTAAAGTTTGAAAGCAATGTTAGATTAACTTACGGTATCCCCATGCTGATGTTCTATAGCAGTCTTAACTTCATACTTCTCTTGGTTACACAACAGTAAATTAGATAGATGCTCTTTATCACAGCAAATTTTGCGGGAGATATCCCAGGATACTCACCTCAGTGTTGGGTATTTGCAGTGAGCGTCATTTGAAAATACACAAGAACCAAGTGGGGAGCGGTTAGTGAATCAGAAGGTTTTCATTTCAAACTTAAGCCACAGCTTTATATAACAGCATAATTCAATCAAATAGTGAAACACTTCGTCTGTTTTATTTTTATTACATAAAACGAGTTCTGCATATAAACATGGTCAGGGCTTGATGACTTTCTCCCTTAGTTGTTGCAATGCTAGGCTTTTATTAAAACACTGCATCAAACTTGAGAGACCTTTTGTAAAGCAAAAGCTTAGTTGATGGTTTACTATGATTTACTCAAATGGAAAAAAAAATGTATCTTTATAAGGAAACTAACATAAAGCATTTGTAGATTCTGCAAGTCAGGTTTGAACTGAAATTCATATTGCAGTGGAGTCATTTTAGGAAATATGAAGAAATGAAACTTAAGTCTCATCTACTGAGCTGCCTAAATATTTACTTACCATGCTTCAAAGAAGCTCATTTGTTAGACATTATGATGGAATGTTTTTCAATGTAATCTCCCAAGGGTCTCAACAGTAACAGTAAAGTCTTCCTCTATTTGGTGAATTACAGAAAGTGGCCCAGTTTTTCTGTGGAACTCTAATAATAGAAATTAGGGCCTGTTTCTGTAAAAGTGGATGAAAATAAGGATCTCATGAAAATAAGCAGGATGACAGTATTAAAGAGGGATAAGCTGGCTTGGAAAGCCTCCCTTTAGGTATTCAACAAAGCTTTTCAATCACCGATTCTAACATGATTGTACATAATTTATTTCTTTTTGCACAATTTTTAAGGTCCATCTCTTGATATCTTATTATAACAACAGTAATGCAATGAATTCTTAGTAGAATTAAAGGATCAGCTTGATAGATACTTATCTTCCTGCAAATCTGCCTTTCTGCTCCTTCAGGATGTGGAATGAAACATCTTAATTTTAGTTAATGTTATTGGCTCCAAAGAGAAGACTTAGACTATATTTAAAATTCGTTTGAACCTCATACAATTAAAAAGCTGTCTAGAATATTTGTGAAATAGTTTTTTTTCTGTGTCATATATAAAATGATTTGGTGACATAGCATGTGATAAATCTGGCTAGCTTCAGAAAACACCCACCTCTAATTGGTGTGTTCACAAATAATTTACATCTCTTGGACTTGTATTTGGAAAACCCTCGTGCTGTGGTATATAAATTAATGTGTTTATACATCCTTGTATAGGTATATGGAAGACTTGCATTTTGAAAGGCTGTTGCAGTTTGTGGTTTTTCATCTCACAGTCTTATGGGCACATTCTTTGGAACTGGTAGCCTCTTTCAAAATAGTCCCTGCATTTAATTCTGCATGACAATAGTATTACTTTGTTCGTTGTATCATCTCTCCTTTCATCCAAGTCTCTAAATGAAGCACTATTATCTTATTTTCCAGATAGGGAAGCTAAGGTACTGTAAGGGGATGTTGTGAGATCACAATGTGGGTGGGTGGCAGAATTGATGTATGTCATTCTCTTGATAGCCATTACTCTCTTCCACTGATTAGATGTACTCTTTTTAACACCTCACCGTACTGACAGAAGAGAAGCAGTTATTGATGCAGCAGCATTATATCACAAAAAGCTAATGCCTTAGCTGGAGGAGGATGCATTTGTAACTAAAATAATGTAGACACTGCATAGGTAATATGCTATTAATAGTCTTATTTTAATTATTATTTTTTAATTTAACTTCTCCTTGAGCACTGACAATTTTTTCAGTGTTTTACTGGTTCTGTATAACAATAATAATTTTTAGACACTACCCTTGTTCATCCAGAATTACTTACATTATCTCATACACATATGTACCTTGGGCCTGATTCTCCTGTCAGTTATACTTCTACTGAAGACAGTGGAATAATTTCCAAACTAGAACTGTATGAAAGGAGATCTAAGCCTTTTATCTCTATTTCTCTTAAGGTACTGCACGTTATTGCCTCTATAACCCATGCCATTACTTGAATTGAAGCAGTGAATGAGAGCATCTGACAGTTGGAAATACAAAAGTTGTCTTTGATTATTATTGAACTTCTGCGGCTGATGAGATGTAAGTCATACTCTAAGAAATATATCGTCTGGAAATCATTCCACTGAATATTTTCTTTTACTAGCAATGCACTGTAAAAGGACTGAATCTTTAATCAAGAAGATTAAACAATACATTTTGGTTGTAACAAGTTAGATAGTAATGTTCACAAGAAGCTTCAATAAACAAGCTTGCTACCTTGCACTAGGTAGTAATGAGTTATTGAAATATACAGACTTCAAGTATTTTTTACAATAAATGATTTCCCATCATCATGCTCTCCACCTATTTTCATTAAAGCATGCAGAAATTGTTGTATGAAGAATGTTGGCATACTCCTCTCCAGGCAGCAAAAAAGATATTGTTTTTCACATCTGAGCGGATTTTACCCTATTATGACATCTTTTTGAATCTCATTTTCACATTATGTGAATATCAGACTCTTCATTCCTCCCCCTTTCCTGGATAGCGGTGGCAAGACACACTGGAATGGGACAGCCACAATCCATTTCAGAGCTATGGGTAAAATCACTGTTAATGCCTACCATGGATTTTGCAAATGTACTATAGGAAAGGGAAGAAATAATGTATTTGCAAAACAGAAACAAAATCTCCTTTTTAAATCCTGTTTTGTATGAAGGCTGAGCACTATAAATCAGAACAAAACAGGATTTTAAAAGGTAGGCATATTTAGAATGAAACTGACTGTCTGCAGTCTTTAACAAATGTCACCTCATGTTGTTTCAACACTTTCTTTATATATTTGCAGGTTCTGAGGCTATAACACATGCAACTGAGGTTATTAAAACTATACATTCACATCAATGTGAGACCAAAATCTGACCTTAAGTTCTCTGATGTTATGTACTCTGTCCTCACACGGCTCTAGGTGTTCTCTTCCTGTTCTGAGGTTCTGTTCGGGATTTTCTGTCCTACTGATTATTCCTCGTACTTCCAACTGAATTGTTGTAACAAATAAGGTCCTTCCAACTTAATTGTTGTGGAAACACTTTAAACCAGTCTTCAACTGTTTTTTTGTGAGCATCTCTTGTACTTCTGTTCAGATCAAATCCCCACATAAAAATCCATGTAGGTGAAACATTAAAGTTGGTTTCTTATATTGCATTTACCAACTACATGAGAAAGACATGTAAAAAAGCTTTCAAATTTGCTGTGCTGACTGTTGTTTGCAGTGGAGGTCAGAGCCTTCCAGTGAGCTGCCAGTCTCCAGTAACTGTTCAAAGTGCTGCAAAGGATTCCAGCTGAGTGTCCATTTAACAGTAAATGTTAGTCTTATTCTTGCTCCACTGAACTCAGTAAAAAAAACAAACAAACATTCTTTAATGGAATAGGAGCAGGCTATGACCTCAATATCCAAATCAAAAATTGATCTTTTGGTGATTTTTTTTTTTTCAGTCTGTTGCATTAGATCATGTCTCTCTATATATCCCTTAATAAATTCACTGTCTTAGTATATAATCCAGACCTGACTGAAGAGCTGAATAACTGGAACTTGGTTTACTTTAAGATTCTGGTGGTTTGAAATACTCATTTCTCGTATGTGCAGGCTTCTACAACACATTTCTGTGGTAAGGAACCCAGGTGCATTACTCCTTTTATGTACTTGACACTCTGGTCTGCATTATGTCATGCAGTAAGGCATAGGGTGACACAGCCCAGCGCAGTATAGAAACATAAAGCAATCCCATCCTGCATTTCAGGCCAAGAAGTCCCTTGGGTATTTGTAGCAGATGTTAACCCCCTGCCCTGCCTCTCTCCACCATGGAGCTGCATGAAATCTGATTTGCTCTCTGGAGCTCTTGACGCTGGCTGAGGGAGCTGACTCTTCAGACAAAGGGCTGGGACAAAAGGAATGATGCTCAGGCAGGCTGCACTGTGCGTAGTGCAGATCCTCACTGTGATCCATTCACTTGTATTTCCTAACTGCATTCAGATGTGGAAAGGCAGAAAGAGATACCAGGCATCTGAGTGAGAACGATACAAAGGATTAGCTATCAGAAACTTTTGGGGCTGTTTTTGGCTCCTTTGGCATGGCTTTGGTAGTTTGGCTTTTAAATCTTAATTGTGCCGAGGTGCTAAGTCTAGGTAAGTCTAGGTGATAAGTCACAGTTTTAAAAAATCTGCTTTGTCATCACTTGCATGACAGCCTAGTCCAAAATACAGCAGTATTTCACTCAGTTCTAATGGTAAATGTTGACTTTATCCAGGCTTATAACTACAAATTATCATTTAGACTTAACAGAAGAGGAAAAGCTAGTGACCTTAAAGTTTTGTACTCTAAACGTGTATACTGGGCTGCCTCTATTCCTGTGCAATTTCTGTGTATGCAAATAACTACACTCAGTGCTTCTTTCATTGCATTTAGTAACTTATGACTGATAACCTTTACATATATTATATGGCATTTCTTGCTATCATTACATAAATTGCCTCAACGCTTTTTTGTGCTATCACTGATTTTTGACTGCTCTCTTATTAAGCACTGCTGAGAGCAATCCATCAAGGAGTAACTGTTCTACTTGCCCAGCAGTGACTGGATGTTACAGTGGCAAACTGACATAATTCTTCTAAAATTGTACCAGCTGAATATCTGTCTAGTCGTTTTTAGTGTGGCAAGATCATTTCACAGCACTGTTTCTCAGCTAAGTGTGGGTCTTGTACTGTTTAAGGAGAAATAAACTCAAAACACAATTAAGTTCAGTAATTACCTGGTCTTTGCACTACTGCTTGTCCTCCAGTTTCCCCTAGAGAAGGGTGAAATCAAGCTATTTGGATTCTTGCAGGGTGGGGACAGTTAGCAGCTGGTGTTCAGAGAGGCTACACCTAGAAAAAAAGTGGCCTTTGATTAAATTAGAATATGTACATTCAGACCTAAATTTGAGGCTCATTGCTGATTAAAAAAAATGACGAACTTTTCTGCAGATCAGACTCAAATCCTGCTCTGTAAGGTGAAATGCATTTGGGGATGAATTTCATGAAAGTATAGTAATTTTTATGCCATCCTGTTCCCTTTGAACACACATACATCACATTGTTCATGTGTTTTGTTATAGTGGCTGGGCTCTGGATGTCTCTAAAAAAAAAGTCAGAATTCTGCGGATTTCAGTGCAGAAAACATTGAAAGACTTCAGCTTTCTTTAGAAACAGAAATGCTTTCTCTGTAGGACATGCTGACATCTTGAAATTAGTTTTCTTTGAAAGCAAATGAAAAGTTTCTAAATATGAAAAAGACATTAAAAAGAGCATACTTGGGAATGTCAGAACCAAATTTCAATGGCAGTGAACCTCTTATTTAAAGCTAACATATCTACTTTGAATTAGCATTTTGAAACAACAGCTTTTGTTTCAGACCTTCTTACTGAAATTGTTTTAACATCATTTACACCGTATAGATTT
>VXAA01007431.1:299039-328599 GCA_013399115.1 Anseranas semipalmata | reverse complement strand
TTTTTTTTTTTTTTCCAGGACTACTCTGAACCTGGTGGGCTTAAATTTGTCATTCCAACTCTGGTAGCACGAAAAAGATGATCCTGAGAGAAGCCTGCTTTGAAACTCTGATTTTCTTGTCTTTCCTTTTTCTCAGCTTTTTGTAAAGTTATGTGTTCTTCCTTATATGCCTCTAGGGAAGGCATATGGGTCTGATTGATAGTATCCAAAAATGATCTCAGTTGCTTAATAGTTGTGTCACATTGTGCATGACACAACTTACTGCTTCCTGGAATTAAAATTACCATCAGTAGACTTTCAAAGAGATTGGGTTCTCCAGATGAGCTTATGTCCCGAATGAATTATACTGAATGCATGTAGTTAGCGTAAGCAAAAGTAGTCATTGAACTTAATCTGTAGGAGAAAAAGAAGGGTATGAGTAAGACTCCTAATTTGTACAGTAATACAAATGACGGAAGGAGCCTAGTGTGACTCATAACAAAATGAGTTATGTCTTCGGGAATTGACTAAAAGTTGTGGCTCAGTCCCAGAGGTTTCAGTTTTCCCATCTCTGCATATCCTCACTTCAAGCTATCTTTAATCTTTTAGTATTAGTGATGGTAGACTAAATTGTGCTACTCCGTGGTTTCAGAATGGAATGTACTTAATAATACCTTGACTTATGATCTTTGGGATGGAAGAAAAATTATGTTAATTATTAAGTTATGTGTTTTTTCTTGAAAGGTGAAAAAAAAAGTTATTTGGTTTCCTTTTGGTAATACAGCCAGTGTCAAATAAAAAAAAATAATTTGACTAATAGGTTTTCAATTTCTGATCAAAAGTGAACACTGATTGGATTGATTTTAACTTATATAAGTAAAGTGTTGTGTTCAAATATTTACTCAGCTTTTTTGATGTGTTTTGTCATGCAAGATTGAGTAAACATTAAAGTTTATTTTTATATTTAAAATATGTTCTTACATAGAACTATATTTTATTCACAACTTTACAACTATACTTGCAGCTTTATTTTGCTATTCACAATCTGAGAGATTGAGAATCAGACCTAATGTAGTTTTCATGTAGGTTGGGATTACATGGTAACCACAGATATTTTGAATGTGCAATAACAGAACGAAGAAACTATCCAGACAGTGGGTTAAATATTTTTGTTTCCCCTCTTGAAAAACTTAATGTTTTCGTTTGTTCTTCTTTTTTTTTTTTTTTTTCCTTCTTTCCCTCATCTTTTGCCTCCCAGTGTTGACCATTTAACACATCTAAGATGTTAGGAAGGCAAAAGCCAACATAATTTAACCAGACAACTAAGCACATCTCACCTGGCAACTTTTGAATAGAAAAGAAGTGATATTTAGGGCAGGTAAGTTTATGTATGGCATAGCACAGTCATGAAAGAACATGAAGACCATTCCTTTCCTCAGTCCCTTCCCCTGAGGAGCTCAATCTCTCCCTTTTCCCTTCTCTGCTTATTGCAGAAACATTATTATTCAGTTTCTGATTCTCCAGAGCCTTACCAGCTTTCTGGTAGTAAACCCCTGATTTCTGATCTTCCTTGGTGAAGATGTCAGGGTAAGTCTTTTATAAGAAACATCTTGGGAATCTCAGACAAAACTACAAAAGAGTATGTCAGAAGAGCCAGTGCATTGGCCAAGAATACAGTCAGTGGTTTATGTACATCAATAAATGGAAACCTCCCTTTACAAGTTGTCGTATATCATTTAATATGCAAAGCCACTGTAGCAGTTGCAGGCTGTCTGCATCTCATCTCATAAGCTCTGCTTTAGAGAGTAATTTTTTCATTTCTGTCTCCGTTCATGCCATGGGTAGTACTTTTTTTCTTCCACCTATGAGTAAGTAAGAATTTTCAACTTGTCTTGTGTTCTGCTTTTGCTAACTTAAGTTTCCTTGCCCAGTAAGATGTGAGTGAGGATCCCATCTGAGCTTACTGTAAGTATATGCATTTTTTTCTATCATCTCAGCTGCCATAACTTTCCATATTTACTTTAATTTAAGACAAGGAGGGTTTGTTCATTCCTTCATTTTTGAAGATGTACGTTGTCATGACTCACTTCAGGAAAAATCTGGAAGAGTGAATACTCCATACATTAGCATTGGCTGTGAGGATGAAACATTTAATCCTTCTTTTTTTCCCTTCCTGTAAGCAAAATACATAAAACAAAATAAAAAAAGTCATCAAGATGAAATGTATGTTAATTTGAGTCATAACTATCAAACAAACAAGCAGTTCTTTCCTCTTGATGACTGAAATAATTGACTTTGCTAAAATGTATAATCACAGAGAAGTGGTGGTTGTTACTGAATATTCAGTTCAGTTGTGGCACTAAAGCAGGACACCAAGACATAAAGTGAACTGGATTTAATAGGTCATGGTTTTCATCCCTCCCTCACCTCAGCATGACCGCAAGATATCAGAGAACTGGGGCACTATCTAATACATTTTTCTCATTTTTCTCATTTAAGGTTTGTATTTGGAAATTCTGAACAGCTCCTTTCTCCAAGGCCCAGGGCTCTACACTTTGTAATGAGCTCAGAACAAAACCTGTTTCACGGAAATCTATCTAATACCTGATTTGTACATGCTTTGATTCCTTTCTCAGAGCCAGATTTCACCTGTGATGATGTTTATCTCCTATTTAATTGGAAAATACGCTGGGGACAGGAAAATGTAGCCCTGCGCTAACGATCACTTCCAGAGGTTAACACTTTGCTTCCATGGCAAGCCATGTACCCTCCAGAGATGAGGGCTGTTTGCTTGGAGTTTTGGCACCTAATGGAATTATTTAAACTGAACAGATCAAAGGGTAGAAACTGAGCAAAGAGATTCTGCTATTGAACAACTGATGGATGGCCTCATTTGCCTACAAAAAAGCGGGCCTTCAGTGAGCACCACGGGGAAGTCATTCCAGTACAGTGTGAAAATCCGACAGAATTACTGAATGAATGGCCCTTTTACAGTCGTGGGATCTAAAATAAAGCCTACAGCTGTGCAGCCAGGAACTTCTCTGTATAGCAGCAAGAAACACAGGACAATTCAGGGCACCGTTCCATGCCACGCTTAATCCAGTCTAACTGTAGACTGTCACCCATATATCTCTCCTCCAAATAAATTAGTTTCCCATCGGATCAGTGAGTCATATTCCTGCAATGCAGCAAATGACTAAATCTAATATGAGGAAAGGGTGAGGGACATGTCAATGGAGTTAAGAGGGGAAAGGAGACAGAATTAAACCATCACATTTAGCAGCGACACACAGTTTGATGAAATTAAGCACAACATGAAACTGTGCCTTCAGAGAGCTTGGGTAAACTGGAGATAAATTAGAAAAAAATAATTGGAAGCCCTTTGCTGTGAGGAGTAAGTAGTACAGCGTAGTTTTGAAGTATCTGTACTAAGGAGAGCAACATTTGAGGGTGTTTTTGTGAAGAATTAATTCTGTGGAAAAATGAGAATTTACCTGTATCAGACTGGAACATTTATTTTTCCAGTTGGATTTTTACAAACATCTGACCTGTTTAAGCAGTTTACTTCTCATTTCCTGTCTGTTTAGGCTGACCCTGGCATACATCTGCAACAGCTGTTTCTGAATTTTTTTCAAATTGATTTTACAAATGGTGAATGTTAACTCATTCCGGTTGTAAATAGGCTGAAGCACCAGCTCACACAATATTTTAAAGTCCTGTCTGCAGTCCTTTTCTTCATCTTCTTCATTCATTGCTTTTTCCTACAATTCTTGCTCTCTGAAAGACCGTCACTGTTTAATTCGTGTGCCATCTTTTTTCACGGCACTCTAGAGTAGCAGGGTTTTTTATAATTCTGCTTTTTTCCTGCAGAGGGACAGTTCAATCCATTTGAGTCCCACATCCATCTGGTGCAGCACATACAGTATCTGACATTGGGGCAGGTTTGTAAGTAGAGCACTGAGAGCAATTAGCATTTGAATTAAAGCTACCTGTGGATAACAACAGGTGATTACCCTATTTAACAGCTGTTAAGTAGTGTTATTTGCCAGCTATAGACCACAGGCTGAGTGAATTGTATGCATACAAATAGGAGTTACTGTGCATACAAATGGACGACATTAATTAAATAATATATTTTTTTAAATTGCAACTGTCATATGTAGTTGTTGGTTCAAAACAGGTAACTGTTAGTAAAAGGAGGTTTTTGGAAGTGTTATAGAATGTAGGACAGTAACATCATTAAGGTTACAAAGCAGAGTATGTTTTGGCAGCCAGTGTTTTGTTCTAGAAGTAAAAAAACAACAACAACAACACAACAACAACAAACAACAACAAAAACACAAAGCTTGCTATTTACACTGATTCAGCTTCTGGCAAACAGAGAAAATAGTAAGAAACTAAAGCACACGATTATTTTCTCCTCCTGTTTTAGCTCTACATTTCCAACAAGGCTTAATCAACCTCAGTGTTCTTTGGAAAGCACAACATTGTTCCTGCTCTATGTGCCTACTTGCCTCCTCGCATATGTGGGAGAAGCTGCTTCGCTAACTCGCTCCCTTCTGTGCTGGGGGTGGATGAATGTCTTTTTTGAGCATTTGCTGAGCATATGGCTGTGCAACATCCCCTTAAATCCATGTGGGGTCTGTCCCATGGTTCTGCTTCTCATATTGCTGCGTAATATCTTACTGGGTCTGGCTGCACCTTTTTCAGTAGACATTCTTGTCTGCTGAAAAGTTTTTCCTATGATCCTATTCTCCAAGGTCATGGATATTCAATGACTTTTTGAGACCTCCCAAGGCATCTGAAGGGAATCTATCCTCTGAGAAAGGCTGATTGGACTTCTGCCTAAGTATTTGCTTGCACTCTTACAACTAAATTATTTTATCAATGATGATTGGTGTCATTGCTACTCCAGAGCTGCCTGAGTTTTGTGTAAGTGCAACTGTTACAAATTACAGGATGAGCTTAAATTTTTCCCTGTGGCATAATTGCCTATTCAGTTAAAAATCTCCTATGATTTGCACATGTGCATTCTCATTGAGTTTGTATGAATAGAGATGTCCAATTCATATACATACAGGTGTAGATATTCAGTACTGAATTCCAAAATGCTGGAATGCAGGGTCAATGCTACAACTTAGAATGGATGGCTGTTGATTTTTAGTAATGAGAGCTACCTGATTAAGGCATTTACTGTACTGCGTATTTGAACCGAAATTAAATGCCTGTTAACCTTCTGATGCTAGCCAATTGTGTGCTACATCCAGCCAGAAAATTATTTTACTGACAATCTTAGTTAGCTGGAATTTGATGCAGGTCAGAATGGAATCCATCTGCTAATAAGAGGTTGATAATCACTTAAAGAAATTTTGGTTAAAGCATTGTAGCCCTCAGTCATAGTTACATTGCAGAAAGCTCGGACTGTTCACAAGTAAGGTGTATGTCATTGAAACAGTTATTTGAATGAAGTTCAGTAAGGGTTGGATACGTAAACACCTTCAAGTACGTATTTTCTGTAGGGTTATCCAGGGATTGTTATCTAAGTGATGGTAATGCTCACACATTTTTCTCCCCTAAATTTAGGCCAGAGACAAACTCCATGCTTGTGGGCAGGCTGAGTTAATACACTAGCCTATACATTGCTCATTTTTTCTTTACTCATTTGTTCTCATGCAGGAAACGATATATTTCTTTGCAAATAGTTTCCTGTCACAAGTACCTTGAGAAGCTGTTTCTCCTTCCAAACACAAATTTGCTGCCACTAAGTATTTTCTTAAGTCTCCAGCCCTAAAATAGTGCCAAATTCTACATTGGTACAAGTCTCTGTTCAGATTTTTGCTAAGCTTGTGCCTAGCTGAGCTTAAATATTTTTCTTTATTTTAAAACCACAAGATACTGCACTGTGTGTGCAGTATCCTTGCTATTAGCAGCTGGGCATCTTAACTTGTCTCAAGATCAATGTGAAAAGCAACATGTTTCTTTTTTCCTTTGCATCCATGTTGGGTGATCAGTATCTTGGATGAACAGGTCTCCTGGTATAGGAAGAGCAGCAGTATAATGATAGGAGGTAGGCATACGGCACATAGGCCAGCTCGGTGAGGGAATATGGAAGACATGCTGGCCCCATATCTGGAAAGGAAAAGCCCCAGGAAAGCGTTGCTAAAGCAGCTCTCTGCAGAGAGCACGTGGTACATGGCTGTGCCTCTCCACGGCTTGCTTCAGGATGGGGAGATCAGCTGAATTCATCTTGCCCTTCTGATTCCTTCCTCCTGCTAATCTATATCTGACGGAATTATTTCACACAATACAAATCCAAATGTGTCTATTTAAAGATAACCAGCCAAAGTACAAATATATATAGAGAGATCTAGATATTTTTTTTTAAATTTAAAAAAAAGAATAGTTTAAAGTGCAGAGAGGATAATGTAGAGAAGATAACAGCATGTTCTTGACCACTGACAGGCTTTAGCTTGGATATCTGATGAATCACAATGCCTGCAGTGAGAAATTGGTGTTTTGGTGTAGACCTGAAGCTGTTCTCTATTCAGGAGGAAAAGACATTTGTCTCTAAGTCGTGAGACAATTCAACTTTCAAATTCTTTTTGTTATATAGCAAAGTCATTTGAAATCTTTTTCAGGGGTATAGGTTTTTAACATTGTGACTGATAATAGCTCTTATGAAAATTGTAGTTTAAGTAAACCACATGTCCACATGACCTACAAACATGCAAAATTAATTCATAAGCTTAGTTGTTACTTAATTATGACATTAAGCTGCAAAGGAAATTATAGCATGTTGTAAATATTTTGATTTGCTCTCTGTTTTTATGTTTTGCAGTGACATACTAATCCATCAGGAACAAAATATAGAAAATGCAAATGCATATTAACTAACAGATTACTAATATATGAAAGAAATATGGCAATTGTGGTACTTTATTGGAGATGCAAATCTTTTTTTTATTAGCGTGGCATGAAAATCTAATAAATAAAGGATGAAAGAAGCTTCATTTAATTAAGCTACTGCATTGTAATGCTAGCACTATTGATAGAATAGCTATTTAACAACATTGTAATGAATGTTCAGTTGTCACAGCTTTGGAAGGTGTAATGCAAGGGTTTAATACAACATTATTTCTTTTCTCATCCTTGCTTTTAAACACTGCTTAATATCAGTCATGTTTCTGTTCAGTTGTTTCCAATCTATTACAGAAAAAAGAATGCTACAACATATTTTTTGTTACTTAAAAAGTACCATCCTGATCAGTTTAAAAAGCAAGTAAATAAACCTTATTCAGCCATTATTTTTTAACAATGCTTATAATAAATAATTCTTGCAATAACTAAACTAAACTTTGTTAGTAAATAATAAAGTAAATGCATCAGGCTGGGAAGGATTATGTGTTCCTTGCAAAACAGAGACACACTCTTCAATGTTCAAATACCCAGGGGTAATATTTAATTAACCCACTCAGTTATAAATTCATGCAGACTTTTCTTTGTCATAATAAAACCCATAGCAGAAAAAGCCCTAGAAATTCTCTGCTCTCAAATACATCCTAATAGTAACTTACAATTGTTTATTCAGAAAACCATTGCAAATAGTGACGGTTAAGGGTTCAGGTGGCCCTTGGGATTTTTTTATGTTCATTTCCTATTGGTCTGTGTTCTCAACACTGGTCTGTGTTGACCTGTGTCAAACAGGTCATCATGTTGTCTAAACTCACCAAGTAGTTCCAGATACACACCAGTGCTCTAGTCACATCTCTACTACAAGTCCTTTTGGTGCTTTTGGTGTCCTACTCTTGCTCTGCCCAACCGTCCCCATCAGTGAGATATTTGCTCTCGGTACTCATACTAGATAAGGCCATCAATGCAGATCCTTGCCAAAAGAGCACAAATGGTGATACAAAATAACTATGAAACAGCCATGACTTGGCCATTCAGTATATTTCTGACATGCAGGACTATATCAAAGTCATTGCCATCAATTATAATTATCCTTGAATAGTGTGAGCTAGGCATGTTCACATGATATGTAGCTGTTGACTCTTGTTACAGTAGGTTTATATGGGAATGAGGTAGTTAGAAAGAGACGATCGTTGTTATCTGGCTGTCATGTTTCTGAACTCCTCAGAGGCCACTGTTTAAATAAAATCTAATCCAAACTGGGCAAAGTGCTTTTGGTGCTCCCTGTTGAAACCTCCCAGAATCCTTAAACCATCAGCTTTTGTGGTTCACTGACTACCTGAATGAATTATTTTCAACTGATTTGGCACATCTTCAAAGGAACAGATGGTTCCATCTTTACTGCAAAAACAGTAACTGCAGCAGCAGCAAAATAATCTGTGATTCTGCCTGGAAACTCCTTAAATATAAGGGAGAGCTTGATGACCATCTTACATTTCTGACAATTATCTCAAGAAAGAAATATATTTAACAAGAAAATCACATTATAATTTACTAGGCAAAGTATCACATCCATGGAACAGTTGTTTGAGGTTGCAGGGAGACTAAACTGTTATGCATGAGTTTCTAATATGACCTCCCCTGCAATACAGCAGCTGGGAAGAGAGAAATTATGAAAATATGATGTTGAGACACTTCGTTATTGAAGCTAAAAATAAACTAATGGATGTTACAAAGAAAAGCGTAGAAGAAGAAAATGGGAACTAAGCTTAGAGAAGCACGAATGATGTGCTCAAGAATACAAAGCAAAAGCATGAGGGATTTCAAATTGTCAAAATTGTCTGGATTACCACCCAGCATCTTCTAGAGAATGTTTTTTAATGGCCGTGGTCTAGGAGTGCTTGTTGTAAGCCAATATCCAGTGCATCTTTGGAATGGGATTCTCCTGAATTTGCCTTTTAGTTTCTATTATCTCAGCAGAGGAAAAGCAATATAATTGACAAGGTAATTTTCTTCAATTACTGAAAAGTAGGTAATTGGCTATATAGGAAAGATTGGCATTAGGGAGAAAGCAATTAATAGAGATCATTGTATTATATACATACTTTTTTGCTAGTTTTTCTGGGTAACATTACAAAAATAACATTTATTAAAAAGAAAACCTTTCCCTGTACAGACTGTCAAATATTAATATGAAATTTGATTTTTTTAATGTTTCTGTTTTTAAATTGCAAGTGAATTGTCCAGGATACTATGGTATATTGCAGAAGACATACTCTCCTGCATACAAGACCAATGCCAGTGTCAGTTTTCTGTCTTTTATAGGGAGAGCTAATTATTGGGAGTGTGCTATACAAGAAATATTTGGAGAGCTACTTTAGCTGAGGCAGTACAGAATCACTGAGTTGCTATACCTTTGGCTTCTCAGCTGGTCTTAGACTATGCTATCTGCTCTGTATAGCCGTTCAATAGAGTGGGAAGAGGATCTTGCTTAAATTCATTGTGCTGCAAACTTGGTCCTCTGGTCATTTTTCAGCCAGATTTGCTACCTGATCCAATTCATTGCATGGATATGATAATAAGACTCATGGGGGAAGGAGTAAGCCCTCATCAGCACGCACCACACAATCTAGCACTGTTAGTGAGTAAGTGCACGTCAAACTATGGCTGGCATGAACAAATGTGTTTCTGTGCTCTTCAGTCAGGGAGAGGCAAGCTCCGCAAAGGAAATCTCTGCTCGAGACAAATCGATGTGCGTTTGCGTTGACATGAGACCTTCAGGGGAAGTGGTCTAGATGTTCTCCAGGGCAGATTAGTCCGACAAGCAGGCTGACAGGTCAGGCAGTTCTTGCAGCTCGGCAGTATTCTCAGGAAAGCACTTGTGTGGTAATGCGGTCCATTCCCTCACTAAGGTGCAGCTGGTAGTTAGCAGAGGGGTTCAAGGGCCCCGAACATCTGTCAGAGCAGGCAAACAGGTGGAATCCAGCTGTGGCCACAGTTGCTCTTACAGTTCATGCATCATACCAAATCCTACGGGATGCTCCTGGTGGAAAGCACTTTACTTGTAGGTTAACATATTGCCCTCAGTCTGTAGCCTGGGTCACTGCTCAGTGAGGGGTTTATTTGCTGTTTACACATTAGCTGCAATAACAAGGAAACATGGAAGCATACTGAGGTTCAGAATAATTATATTTGCTAAGTACACACAAAGAGCTTGACTGCACTCTCACTGTTGATCTGACTGATTTCTGATGGCTGCTTTACCCTGATGCATTGAGATCATCGTCAGAGTGCTTACAAGTTACTTACAGGGGTGTTTCTTCTTCCTGTGTAAAAAAAAATGATGGTAACAATTAGCAATCCACAAACAGCCTATGGCTTGATTACAGACACAGGGTTTTTTTTTTTTTTTGAAATAATTTTTGTGTTGAACAGAGTAATTTTATTTTGCTTAAGTGCTACTTAAATATTCCTTACATTCAAACATTCCCGAGGGAAAAAAAACATTACATAATAAAAAGGTTCAGGCTGTTCTTAGTGAGATCAACACAGATCATCTGATCACATGATTCTAAGTAGGATATGTTTAGTAAAATACTTTGGGAAAAGGTTGTCTTTGTGAATACTGAATGACAGGACTTCATTTTCATAATTAGTTCATATTTAATTACTATGTCATGAGGCCTACATTTAATCTTAGTTTAAGAATCTGTTTTTCCATGGCTTATTTAAGAAAGATTAAGATAGGTATTAAATAAATGTGATTTAAGCAAAAAGATTTCTCCAGTACATAATAAAAAAGGTGATGCAAAATAAAATGTCATTTTTTTTTCTCCTTTTAAGCTCAGAGGTTGACAGTTCTTATGTTTTTAATCTGGATCTTCTATTTTCTGTCATCTTTCTCACATCCCTAAACGAATTGTAACTTTCAACCATTTTGTTGTCCATCAAAATTGGAAAACAGAAAAATTTCACCAATTGCAAAGTTGATGTTCAGTGCTGTCATTCTTAGTTCAACCTCAAATTTAGGATCTCTCAGTGAGAGAAGATGTATCTTTGGTGAACGCTGACTTTGTCACAGCTTGACAGCACTTTTTTATATGCCCTAGGTTTATGGGCTTTGATGTTTCATGTTTATTAAGTTGTAAATTGAAAATAAGATGAAAATTCAAAGCAAGTTCCAATCAGAGCTGTAGGATAGCTTTTTTGTGGACTTCTGCACATTTTAAACCCCTTTTGCTAACTGAACCTTTTTTTTTTTAAAAAAAAAAAAAAAGAACAGATGACCTAGCTGATAATTATTGTGATGGATTTGAGGCTGCAACTGCTTAAGTGAGAACACTGGAAAACTACACATGGAGAGTGAAACTCAATGGTGAAGGGTTGGAAATTATTCTGTCTACAGGAATTTGCTGAATCTCTGGTGAATGTGCATGGAGTGAGCCTCTAGGTTTCACTGTGCTCGAAGACGTCTTGGCAGTCTTGTTCTTTGCAAAGTGATTGTCTCTCTGAGAAGTCAGGCAGTGGGGTGAGCGGGGCCTCAGAGCCCACGACAGGCAGCAGGAGCTGCTGGGAGCCAGCTGTGCAGGTGCAATGGTTTTCCATATCGCTTTGCGTGCAGTCCATTCCCTCTACAAAACTGTTGGGCTCAAGAGGTACGATTCATTGCAAGTGAGTACTGGAGGAAAGGATTTTGCCTTGGAAGGATTTCCATAAGCAGCAGAGCTGGGGAGAAGGGATGTGTGCTGTTTTATATCCTACGGCTCGAAAAGCTTATCTGTGCAGGTGTGGGATTTCCTGCTGTGTTTTCGGATGATGCTGATATACACATCGCTTCTGCCTTTCAGTCTGATGATATGGCTCTTCACTACTCCCAGTCTAGAGGGCTGTTCCCAAAGACGTAGCAGAAGCTTAGGTTAAACTGTATGTTCTGGCTGCTGTAGCAAGTATCTGTGGGCTTATCACACTTTTTAAAGTGATCTTATGAAGTATTTCTTTTTTCTGTCTGAAGGTAATGAGAACTTACTGTTGTTTTGATCAGTGATATCTCATACTAAAAGAAAGTTGCAATAACTTTCTTCCTCTTCCTCTTACCTATTCCACAACTCATTTGAGTTGTACAAGCTTTTGAGCATCAGGGGGTGTTTTCATGTCTTCAGCAAATTTCTGTTGAAGTGTTATAATGTGGGATTGTATTTAGCTGGTAATCTTAGTTCAATTTGTTGTTTAGTGTTTTATCTGGGTATAAAATGGAACAATGTCATGGCAAGTACATGGCAAGTATGTTTTAAAGATTGGTCGCCTATTATGTGCAAGAAGCTTTGGGAGCCATATGAAGTTTATGTATAACTTTTGTTATATTGCAGATTCCTTGCTGAAGGAAGTAGAGGGTAAAAAGGTGGGAACTTTCTGTGATGGATACTGCTGCTTCACCTATGTCTGCCTTATTTGTGTCTTGCCTAATTAGCTTGTATTTAAATTTCTTGGAGCAAAGGGTTCCCTACTGCATGCGTGTCTGTGACTAGCACAGTGAGATCCTCCTAGAGGACTATGGGCACTTTGTGGTTCCAACAGTGATAACTGGTTTCAGTGTGACACGTCTTTTTATTTTTTTTTAAGTGGAAATGTGCAGATTAAAGACCACAACTGAGATGTTTACAGTTGCAACATGGTGAACAAACAGATAAGGTAATTTTCCCCCTTCTGCTAGTTACCAAAGCAACATTATAAAGATACTTTTAATTTAGTTTGGTGCTGTGAAGATTAAAGCTTAATTAAAATGCTGATATTAAAAAAACAAACAAACAAAAAAAAACAACACTGGAACAGCATAGGAAAAATAGAAAGACATAATTATGGTCCAGTGAATACTTATCACTTGTTATGAAGCTTTGGAGAAGAGGTATTTTTTTCTCTCAATTGAGTATAATTTCATTCTGATCATAAATTTGAATGACCAGAACAACCTAGGATCATAGCTGTTTATAAATTAATAAGGACAGTTGGAAGGAATGTATTATTCTGCTCATAAAATACAGGATAGCGAGATTTTCTTTGCTGGTCCATTTCTTTAAAAAGTTGCATACCAGACAGGGTGAAAAACTTCATGAAGACAGAAAAAAAAAAAAAAAAGTATTCCAGTATTTCACATGGCTTGCATAGAAATTAACTATTTGATATTGAAAGGTATGTTACTTTCAAATTAATTATTAAACATACTCCTGTTGCGAATTTGGAAGTGTTCAGGTCTTCAGGTACTAACTGGGACAGTCTCTTTTTACTAACACAGCTACACCAAGGTATACCAGATGAAAAGATAGGTTGGGGTGCCAGAGTGATATCATTATTAGAAATTCATCCAGTAATGAGACTTTTATCACT
Organism: Anseranas semipalmata; assembly: GCA_013399115.1. Lineage (NCBI taxonomy): Eukaryota > Metazoa > Chordata > Aves > Anseriformes > Anseranatidae > Anseranas > Anseranas semipalmata. Next base: position 315,330 of record VXAA01007431.1, on the reverse strand, counting down.
TTTATTAGCCAATAAAACATTTGTTGCTTTGCCAGATTCATCCTAATGAGTTTAAAATCGTTGTGGAGAGAACCTATGTTCACTCAGTAGGAGGGAAACCAAGACATGAGATGATAATTCTTGCAGATGTATCTCTGTAGATATATCTGCAAAATTCAAAGTAACAATCTCTGTCCACGACAAAGCAGGGGTGCTAGAAAAAGAGTAGCTTCAGCTTGTTAGCTTTGTTGATAGTTGTGCTGCTTCTTCTTCAAGAACTTGCTCACAAGCTACAATGGCTATTACCCTAGAAAAGTAACTCCAAAACCCACTCAACTATACATGCCATTTTACTAACTTCCTCTGTTCATCTTGCTCAAGCATTTTAAAACCATTTTTGACCATATATCATACATTACTTCTGTGCACTGAATCATTAGCAAAATTAGTCATCTAACCTTTCATCAAAGCAACATTACATTTGTTATGATATGACTGCTGTTGATGCAACTCAGTCTTGTAGCTCAACTCTGACTTCTTGTCCTGGGATGCTGAGGAAACTGAAAGGCTGCTGGACTTCAAGGACAAGCTTATGGAAATAAATCCAGTGAGGAGGCTGAATAGACTAGAAGCTGTCTGGCCCAGGATGTCTGTGAAGTGCAAAGGGCTTGAGGCTGGGGGAGCACGTGGGGAAGTATTTCATCAATGTCTGCCCTGTTCTTCGACTCTTTCCTGGCTGTCTTGTTTTGCCCATTGTTGGAGACAAGATATTGCATTAATTGGAGCTTTGGTTAGCCCCAGTACAGGCACTCTTATGTTATCAAGCACTTCTGGCAAAAAAAAAAAAAAAAGAACCTTTCAACTTGAAAAATATTATCAAGACACAAGTGAATTTTCTGGCTTCCAGACTACCATATATGTATGAGATCTCAACAGGCCTACAGCTCACTGTTCCAAACTAAATTTCTGATTTTGTTATCTAAGCTGTTAAAAAACCTCATGGTGTAAATCTCTCTGGTGGTGTTCCTGCAAAACCTAAAAAAAACCCAACAACAACAACAAAAAAAAACCTTGTAACACAAGCAATACTTCAGGAAACTCTCCCATGCACTCCAGCTTGAATCACTGTCTTTCAGGAACCGTAGATTATGAGCACATGAAGGACTATATAATTTAATATCATCCAGGAGCATGTGCAGTTAAAAATTATAATTGCTATCTTAAGAAAATTAACGTAATTTTGTTCACAAAGAATTATTAGTGTCTAATATCTGCTTCCAGAAAAAAAGCCATGTAAATTTATTCTTGAATGCCATTGTACAATTTACCGTGCCAGGGACTCAGGCTATTTATGTTTTTGACTGCATCGTCTTCACTAAACTTTAAAAAAATATAAATTTCCATGGTAACCACTGCATCACACAACAAAGACATGTATACTCCACTTAGATCTTTAAAGAGGCAGAGCCTGGAATGAAATATAGACTTCATTTTTTTTTACAAAATGATATTCTTCTTAGTAAAAGCTTGTTTTTTTTTTGTTTTTTTTTCAAGAAATTCTAATTTTACATTAAAAAGCAGCATATAAAATAGTGCATTTAAAATAGCATTGTTTTGTCATAAAGCCATTAACTTTATGAGAGCCATTCGTGCAGATGAGATCACTGAGCTGTAAGACAAGAGAGGGAATGTCTGTGAGATGATGGCATTCTCTAGTTCTGTTTTCCTGTTATTTCTACTAGACATTATTTTCCTATTTTTCATTTTTTATCACAGTAGAATGATAAGGTCACAATAAGGTCACAGTGCTAGATTCTTAAAAAATATATGTATATGTATGGTTACATTTTCCAGCTGATTTTTACAGCTACTATCCTGTGAAAAAAAAAGCGGAGGCCATTCCGTTTGTCTCTAACTTTTTAACGAAACTGCATCTATTCACATGAGACCATATATCACTTCAGTAATGCTTCTCGTTATTCATCTTTCTGTTCACAGGAGGCATCTCAGATCCCAGATCTGCACTGTGGTCCATCCAGGTCGCCTGCACTGCAGAGAACTGGCCCGGGAGAACTTTGAGGCAGAGCCTTTGCTGGCCCACCTGGTTGCCACCTTGGGCTCCAGTTCTTACGAGGGCGATTAAACAGCTGGAGGTCTATGGTGAGTAGCACCAGTGGGGTATAAAATTATTTTTTTGGTTCAAAATAGATCTAAGGCAAAAAGCAAATATCATACCTGAAGTTTGGGGAAAAAGTTGGCGGTTTGATTGTTTCCTGACTGAGAAGCTGTGGGCTGTGCCTGTGTCTTTAGTGTGTGGTTATGGGCTTTCTGGCATATCATGCAATGTCTCTGGCAGAGGCTGCTTGTTGGTATAGCTCTGTTCATGTTAGAATCATTTTCCCACTGAAATAAGCAGAGTTAGACTCCATCCCTCTCTCTGCACTGTCGAAATACTTCATTTTTTGGCAAGCAGAGCTGCTTGCCAATATTTAGCCCTCAGCAATTTTTTATGATTGAGTTATAAAACCTGGAAATAAGAGCTTATAATGAAAATGCCAACACCACATTAAAAATAGCAGGAGCAGTGGGCACTACTGTAATGATGTTCTTTGCTTTGGTTTTAACTTCTCCAAACCAGCTCTGCTTCCTGCAGCACTGGAAGTAAGAGATGTTCTCAGCACCTGCTGCTCTGAACACACTGTGTGTGGGTGTGCAGTGCACAGACTCCCAGATGGGCTGCCTCAGCACACATCCAAATTTTGAGCTGTGCTGCACCATTCCAAGAGGGAGAGGAGACGAAATAAACCAAGGGATGGGATACAGTTATCATGGGAGTAAATGCTCCCTTTCTGTAACCAATCTTATACCTAGGAAATTCCACTAATTTGGCTAGATTTGCTTCTTGTTTACACCAAAGTAAGGGAAAACCAAAGACATCCGCTTTCATGGGAAAGGGGAAGAGCTTTCCCTCTGCTCCTGGCACCAGCAGCCTTGGGATTGTTCTGCATTCCTCTGCAGCACTGTTTTCCTGTTGGAATCATCTGATAATCTTTTCGTACTGAATGGACATAGTATGCTCACCTGCAACTTGAAATACTTCCATCTAATTGAAAATTTTGGACTTACAATAGTAGCATCTAGCTGGAACATAACAGCCTGGAATGAGGTAGAGGGAAGAGCAGGCATTAGCAGTGATTCCATTGTGGGAGGGCACTTTGGAAATGCTGAAAGCTTCACTTAGTTTATTCTGCCTCTCCCTCTACACCTCTTATTTCTCTCCTTTCATCTGCATGTACCTTCCTTCTGTCAGGACTTTATTTGACTGAATGCTGGAGTGGAAGATTAGGTAATTAGTAAATTAATGTTACTTCACTATCTGTTATAATAGTGACACAAATCCAAACACAAGGCTGAGATTTCATCATGCTAGCCATTGATTCCGAATGTGCAGGAGATCACCATGTCTATCAAGGCAATCCTCTACAATTAGTCATTCTTGACCAAAAGTTATTATTATGATAACTGCTAATGAATTACATTTTGAAAGTCACTCTGGTGTCACAGTTCTGGGGGCTGTGAATGTAATGGAAAAGCTTACCATAAGGAAGCCTATCAACTCTTTTGGTAAAGATTCGTTGCTGGTTTCACTGACATGCTTCATATGCAGTTTTATGCGAAGTCTTTGTGGCCATATGCACCTTAGCTTCATATCTATGCTTAAATACTAGACTGAAGTTCTTTATGAAGGCTACAAATGCAGAACATGTGTGTAAGTTTCTCCAGTGCCCAACTGATGTGGAAGAAACCCCAGTTCTTCAGACAGCGCTCTCAGCTGCTGAATTCTGAAACTGGAAGAGAACAATGGAGTCAGGCGAAATAAAACATCCATGGATTAAGTTGGATGACAAGTGGTAGCAAAAGTAAAATGAAGGAAGATCGCAAATGGAAAGGAGTGTTGAAAAGTTGAGACATAGACAAAAACAAGCTGCAGGTTGAGGAAGGAGAAGCAGTTACATTTCCTCAGCAAAACTTACTAAAAGTTTTGAAGTGTGGTAGGATTGGAAAGACCTGTTTGCACAATATGCTGTTGCTTAGAACCTTGGCTGTGCAATTTTCCCCAGCATTAGAAATGTATTTTAAATAACTGTTTACATTGCTATGGCAACCATGTAGACTGGCCATTTCTTCGCTGTACTCACAAACTAAAAGAGCACAAAATCCCAGAACATTTTTCTGCATCTTGTGTAGTCCTATAACCCATCTGTGAATTAGTGCACGATGGCTACATTTAAGAGATTGTCTCATTGGCTCTTGCCACCTGTCTATGCTCCTTTTCTTTCTTTTCACCTGAAATATGTCCTTCAGAGGCAGGATCTCATTAATCACTGTCTTTTCCCAGTAGTATAACTCTACTGATTTTCAGAGATTACCTGTAACATGTAAGCAACACGTTGATGAATGAGCCCTTGAAATTCCATGTTTAATCTCTGTGGTAAAAGACTATTTCTGTTAATATAGCAGTTTCTTCACTTCAGATAATTGCACCTTTCTTGATTGTCAGATACTCAGTGAAATAAGTAGGAAGAGAAGAATGACTGTAACTGAATCATTTGTGAAATGACATCCCCTTTCTCCTCCTCCTCAATTCCACCATCACTATGACACAACATAGGGAAAAGGATGCTCTGCTATCCAGGAGAGACAACCAAGTTGATTGGCATAGGGCTGGCATCAACAGCTTCAGGATCTGAATGCAGAACATGCAAACTTCAGCAAGCCCCAGTCCCTGTGTGGGATGGCCTTGCACATTTTCAAAATTAATAAGGAAATACTGAATGTATCCTCTGAACATGTATTAACAAGCTGTGGTTTTAGAACTGGCCAGCATGTTGGTTTTGCTCAGGACAACGTACCCATGTACGTTGTGTCAGCCAATGCCCACAATGGTAACTGCTGAAGCTGAAATGATATTTTTTTTTGTTGATGCTGTAATTTAAGAACAGTGTTACATGTCCATACTTTTAAAGAGATGGAGCCCTTTCTATAAATTACATGTTTGCATTTACAGAGCTACTGAATCTTTTATATGCAGTTTCAGTGAAAATTATGTCTCCCAGAGTGTTAGTCTGTCAGCTCCTATTGTATGCAATTAAAAAAGGGCAGTAAAAGCAAGTAAAAGCACTTTTTTTTTTTTTTTGAGATCTAATCTTTGTAAGAAAAGGAATTTGAGATGTGAACAGCAGTGCATTGTGGTACAGCAGTGCATAAACAGTATTTTTTTGTTCTTTTCCTGATTAGTAGCTTCAGTGGTAAGTGAGGTAACAATTTAAAATAACTAACTCATTATATGGAATGACTTTGTCTGCTGCGATACTTAAAATCATCTTGCGACACTCTGGAGCTCAATGCATAAAATATTAGCTGGGTAAGTAACTCTCCCGCTGGATACAGCCTCTTTCTTTCAGAAGTTAACCTAAGGATATGAGAAATCTGTCCTTGCATATAGTGTCTGATCTAGTGCCAGTGCCTAAGGATGCCCTTGGAAAGATTCCCATCTTTAAACATTGGATCAGGGTCCATGGTGCAGTAGCTGAAGTGCTGAGGCTTGGATTGGCAGCAATAAAATATGACATTACCATTTTTAAAGTAGACAAATGGCTATAAGAACATGGGTTGACTGTGGAAATATTGACAAGAAAAAGGAGGAGCTGTATGAAGGCATATTAAGGGAATTTATAGAGAAAAAACTTGGGAATCATGAAGATTAAAATAATAGGTGTTTTTTCCAGTTTGTTCACATCTCTTACAACACATATGGGAGAATAAAACTAACCATTTTCCTCCTCTTGGCTGGGTAAATATTATCCCTGTGTCAAAGATGTGAAGGATAGGACACAGTGAAAGCGAGGGTGATTATTGTGGAATGGCTGAGCTACGAATGTTGAGATGTCCTGCACTAGCTCCCCAGGCAGGCATAATTAGGTGCAAGATCAGTTATCTTTTGCCCAGAATTACGGAATACAGTGGGAACTAGCAAGTCTGCACATGATCTTGAAGACACACTCAGCAGGGAAGGAGACAATCCCTGCAGGGAGCTGCTGTAGGTTTTTAAGGGCTTTTGTCCTCATATTTATAAGCCTGAAGACGACAGACTCATGTCTAACTTACACCAGTAGAAAGGTAAGCAAAATATGGAGCAGAGGTTTAGGTCACAGGCCCAGGATGATGCGTATTGTTTTGTTAACACATCAGGTACAATGGCTACCTTTTTTCTTGTATATTTGCACAATGGTTTGTTCTTTAGGTCCATGTATCCTTGTATCTCTGTAACTGTACTGCACTGAACAACAGCATGTTATTAAAGCAGACATCAGAATTTATGAGGCCCTGGTGCCCAGCCATGTGCTTTGAAGAATAAAGCATGCATGAGCAAATCCACAAAACCAGTAACCTCTCTGGACATGCAGGAACCGTGATATTTTGCATTGTGTTGTAGCAATACTAGAAGCCAACAAAGGGGCCGGTTTCTCTCCCAGAGCTATAGTGAATTTGATGGCATTGCACAGACTTGGACATATATTAAACAGAGCCATGTTTACTTGTGCTGCATAAGAATCACAGGGGGAAGCAAAATCAATGTTTTCCAAATGGAATAGAAAAAAGCCGTTAGGGAAAGAAATGGTATTTTCAAGCTTCTTTGAAAGGTAACACAAACAATGCATACAGTAAAAAAAATCCTCCAAGAAAAAGCACTTACCAATGTCTTCTTCACTATATATTTACCTTGCTTTGTAGGGTTAAGGCATGGTAGGTCCTTGGTATTATTTTAAAAGGGGGATGCATGTGTGAATAAATAGGCTTTAGAATCAATGTTTTGAATTGCAAGCTGCACAATGCATTTGTACATCCTGACAGCAACAGAAGACACTCAGATTTTAGAGTGGCACTCAGATGACACTGAGAGTGCATGATGCAGTGGCGTAATGAAACGGAGATCAATGTTAAAATGAATGTAACACCACTGAGGAGTACACACAGATCAATACTCTTGTAAGCCATAGAGTATAATCCTGCTATATAGGTCTTGTTAGATAGTACAGTCAATTCTATGAAGACATATTTTTCTGCATTTCTCAAATGTACCTCTGACTTGTCTGTCCCAAAGACTGTATTAAAATGTCCTTCTTTTGGAATGTAAAGGCTTGAATCTTTGTCTTCCCACCCATGCATGCAAAGGAAAATATGCTGTGCATAATAGTAAACTCCCAATCCTCAAAAATGTGGAATAGAAAGATAAGATGGACAGGCAGCAATGATCTGTGTTTCAATAAGTCTTTGAAATATTATTTTATCTGTGCTCCCTCCCTTTCTACCTCCTCCTTTTCTTTCAGGAATATATTTTAAGCACAATTACTGAAAATGCAGTCTCAAGGGAAAAGGGGAGGTCAATCTTGCAGCCCTCACTTACATTGTGCAAAAAACTTGCTTAGGGTTATTTTCCACCTTCTGATTTTTAGAGCTTAAAACCATTAAAAAAAAGATCAGAGAGGTTTCTCTCCTTTCTTGATGCATGGATAGCCTTGGAAATAGAATGTGGTTATTAGTGTAGACTGAGGTGTACACTCTCCCTCTCTCATATATATGTGCATGTATATATGTATATTCCCTGAAGAGCTTAGGATATCCACACTTCTTCTCATGCCACTGCAAACTTAGTGCCTCTCAGAATCCCCATGCTTTAAGTTTTATAGTGGGATGATTTGTAGGAACTGATGACAGTCAAGCTGCTGTTAATGACTCTAGCATGCCAAATCAAACTGTTTCCTGAAAGGAAATAGCCAATGTAAATATAAGAGAATACTCAAAGTTTATTTCCTCCTTGAAAAGAAATTTAGTACTGGAAGAAGTGAAAATGATAGCAACTCAAATCTGCCTTAAGTTGCTCCCCTTGTACTGATTCCAACATGTGCAGATAACAGACAAGCCTTATTCATCAATGCAGGTGCTGTCAACTAAGCAGGGATCAGGAAGTGCATGAAGCAGCACCAGCAGCAATTAACTGCAACATTCATTACTGTTGTCCTACATTCATTTGATGCTCAGTATCACTGAACTTTCATTTTTTTGAGTCCTAGGTTTGCCAGCCCATGATAGCATTGTCCAGAATGTGTATTGCTGCCTGGTTTGATATTGTAAAATAATTTTTCTCAGAAAGGTGCTGATGGAGGAGTGAATGGCTCCATGGACATGACAGATAAGGTGGGATCTAGCTTTGTGCCATGGAAGACCACATGTAACTGTATAAACCAGTTTCTGTGGCTATTGTTTCCTTAATTCATCTTGCATTTCACTGCCTGAAATGGTTTAGCAATTCATTCCAGCAATTCATTATCTGCCCATTGATATGTGAAGTATTGTACCTGCTACTGGTCAAAAACAGTGGGATGTTCCAGATCTGTCAAATGTTTTAGAGCAACCTTGGCTGCCAAAATAGTCATCTGGGACCAGACTTACACTGCACTGCAGCTTTCATCAGTCCTGCATGGGCATGGGAGGCAACAGGAACACGTTCTGTCACGTCTCGTGGAAACCTGGTACTTTATCACAGGCAAGGTGGTGGGAATTGCATTTCCCATTTCTTTTCTAGCATGCTTTAAGCCCAGGTTTCCTTGAGACACATGTACTCTTCTCAACCCCTTAGAATGAGCAGGTCGTTGATTTCCTTTCAGCTGCAGTTGTAAAAAAGATAGTATATCTCAGTTTCTAGTTTGTATCTGTCTTCTCCTTTTCTCTAACATTATATTTTTCCTTGCCATTTCCAAAGGAAGCTACTAGTTCTACCCCTCTGCTGTTAGAGCTCAGATGTTGTGCCCATTTCCTCACTGAGATGATTTTATTCTTTTCAATAGGAAGCATGCATATTTATAAAGAGTGGAGAACAGCTAAGGCAAATAAAAATAAATTAATAAATACATAATTACAGTGGTGCTTCAGGGAAAAGTTTCTAGGCACAATCTAATAACAATGACTGGGGATACCATTAGCACTGTGTGTTGATTCCAGATCCCCTGGGACAATCTAATAATTCAGTTTGTGTTTTCTAGTCCCTTTTGGCCTTAATAGCTATTACGATCATTAAGTGTAACCTGCCAGAGACTCTGGTTTCTAAATGCCTTTGTGAGTACAAGACCAAGTCTGTGTCCCCTTGTGAGGGTATGAAATTGATGAGAAAAAGAAAAGCATTCTCATTGTCCATCAAGACCCTGTTCTCACGCCCATTCCAAGCTGTCTTTTTCTTCCAGTATCTATACCCTGCAACTTTTCACAGCTGTTTCTGAACTTCAGTTAATCTTCACTCTTTCTGATACTGTGGCAGCTTTAAAATACCATTGCACTTGCCCGCATTTATCATCCTTGTGTTCAGTGTTTGCAATTGATCCCATCTACCGTAGTCTTGGGTGTGTGGCTGGCAAGCTGAAACAAACTGAACTGTCACCACTGCAAAGGCCACTCTGAAGTAGATACTCTTCATGATGCAACTCTGGCTTCAAAAAGTTCAGCGTTGTCAGAAAACCTTCAGCTCTAGCTTCTTCCAGAATGTTACAACCATTTCTTCTGCTTCTATGGGAAAAAACAAAAACTTGTTAAAGGGGCTGTTCTGTGTCATATTAATTGGCAATACTGACAGTATGTACACAGCTGCAAATAAAGGAACTCACTCTCTTTGTTGCAAAGAGAAGCATCGCAGTATACAAATAAAGCAAGGCACAAGCGTTCGACTAATCCGTCATTCCATGCTGAACCTGTCTGAAATTTATTGCCAGTTAGATAGCATTTCTCTCTGTTTACTGATTTGATTGAAAGGATGATTTATCAAGGCTCAACGTCACATTGAAAGCTGCACTCTGGTCCAAGGGGTAATGAGTTGTAGACACATCTCATTCTCCTTCCTCACGTGACTGTGAGCGATTGCACAGCAAGGTGACTGTTTACAGCCCTTGGTGTGACACCCCAGCAGTTCTGCTGGGGATTGTTTGTGCTGCCTTCACGATCAGCCCACTCCTTGCCCCTCCAAGCAGGAGAGGAGATATATTATTTATCAGGAGGTTTCAGATAGCTGCAGGAAGACAAAAGGGAACATAGATGAGAGGGAGGGAGCAGTATGGGAAACAAAAATGGGAAGGACAATGAAAATGGCAAGAAAATAAAAGATTTAAAAATACCAGAAAGTGAAATGACAGCTTATTGTTGTCACTGTTGCTATCCCTACTGTCACTTCACAGTGTGGCTTAACAGTGCTTGACATTGTCTTGGCTGACTACCGTAGCACAGTCCCTTATTTGTCTCTCATCACGATACACTGGAAACTAATGCCTTCTCTCTGAGTGTATATTTGTTTTGGTTATGGTGGGTTTTTCTTAAACAGCCCTGGTATTTGTTTCAATCACAACAATACCCATCATCTCATCTTAATTTACAGAGTCATAACGGGCAGTATTTCTTCCCAGCGTAAAGAGTGCATTGGAACAAATGTCACTATTTATCAGCTGTAATGCAGTTCTTTATAAAGGTCTTATGTGAGCAAAGAATAAAAATGCAATGATAGTCTCACAATAAATACCCTAAATCCTTTATTGCCTATTTATGGTGTAATCTCTGTACAATTGTACAATATATGGCTGTTTAGAAAAAGCTCCAAAATATAGTTATATGGTTTATTTACCAGGAGATGGCAATGGTGATCTACTGCAGTATTAACGTACATACATGGGGCCCATATAACTCTTCCACAACATAACAAACTTCAGTATGAATGAAACCAAAGTATCCCAATATTGGCTTTGTCTTTCTTATTTCTGACTTACTTCAGTTGCTGCTATTCGTTTTAAAGAAAGGCTTTTATTTTTTCTCATTTTTGATTGAAACTGCTGTCACTACATTTTTTTTAAAGATGTCTAAATACAATCATACTGGTATTCTGGAAAACAGAATATTATTTAAAAACAGAGGAGCCAATACCATTGAATTAGATGTGCCACGTATCAGAAAAATCAGATGATTGATGAAAGTAAAAGCTTAAAAGAATGTGCTTAGTTTTACAGTATCAAAATTGAACTTGAGTAGTTAATGAAATATAAATTATAGGTTATGCTATTAAAAATCACGTTATCATTTTCTATTAAGCTGCTTGAAGTATGGTCTTAAAGTATGCAGATGCAAACCATTTTACAGACTCTTTTACAGAAGTTATCTTTGGTCTGCAATGTTGCCCAAGTTGTCACATTACCTTACACTATAGTAAAGCATGCATCATTCTTACCTGAATTGGTGCGGCAAAGATGTTCGCGTGTAGAAGACCACTGCCATAAGCAGTGGAAGTAAAAGTCCGGCTTCTTAGGGGATTGTTCTCCTGCTTCACCTGACTGTCCATTTGTTACTTTTCTCCCCAGAAAGCTTGTGCAAGTTGACAAGCTGGTTTGTGTTTACTAGATATTTGCCAATTTTCAAACAGAAGTCAGTGGCAAGTTCTTGTATTTGCAGTGGGGACATGTATGTGGTCACTCTGCTCTCCCCAGCTACATGTCCATCATTAAGGAGAGAGCTGGGGACTCTGCTGTTTGCTAACCCTGCTCTGAAGGAGACCTGGGATCACACAGAGCCGTTACCATCTTCCACCAGGGAACTACTCCCATGGCTTTCCCTTCGGTATTCTGAGACACACATCCATGCCTTATGACTGTTAGTACGTGGCTCTCAGTTCAGAGGTTTATCCACCCTCAAGTTAAAATATAAATGCTTTAACTACATCTGCTCTTTGCTATCGTGTCATACACAGTACGACCAGTTTAGATGTACAGTTTTATAAGAGGCCATGCAGCCTTGTCATTGCCAGTCCCACAGTGCTTGATATCTGAGGATATCTCTTGACTGCCATCAGATACTTAAGTTAACTTCATGCTAGCTTGTTCACACGTTGCTGACAGTATCTCGGCTCCGTGATGGAGCTCAGTGAAGAATATCCCCACGCTTTTACTCATCTTTCCACATGGATGTTGCAGCTCCAGTAAATTTTATCCTGGATATACCTGAGCTGGTGGCTTAAAGCCAGCTTATATACATTTTCTGGTGCTGCATAATCACAGTAATGATTGTCACAGAAACATACCCCCAAAAACACTGGTTTGTTTATGCACATGGAAAGCAGCATTTCCCAGGGATTGAGGGCATACTTAACCGCTCCTGCAGAGGATCAGCACTGACCACACATTTATTTCTGCTCTTCTCTTGGTGGCCTGTTTGCTGCTCCCTGCCCCAGTAGCAGTATTGAGCTGTCACAATCCCAAGAAAGCCCTTCTGTCCCAGAGTAAGCACAGTGAGAAAAATCGTGACCTTTGCCCGTCTTCCCCAAAACAAGACCTTTGAAGTATTGACTGCTGTATTGAAAGTAGCAGCTCAGCTGTCAGTTAGAACTAATTTGAGTAACTGCAAATTTAAATGCCAGCATTATTGTCTCTCCGTTGTTATTACTGCAGTGTTCCCAGAAGAAATGGCCAGGACAGTGGATGTGTGAGGCTGTGAGGCAAGTATGGAATAAGTAAGGAGTGCTTATCTGTAACAATGGATGACATATGGGGAAAAAAAAAAAAAAAACAACTCAATTTTCTACTGTTTCCAACATGTTTACTTTTTTGAAGTCCTTTGTCACCACAGTATCTGCCTTCCTACCACTACGTCTTTCCTTTCCTTCCTCTATTCTACATTGGATGGTATCCACTCAAACCCCATCTGTACAAGGAAGCAATGGCAAACTTAGAGCATACACACAGTTTTCCTCAATGCTGCTCTCTCCACACCTTTATATCAGACAACTTCTGTGCCAGGGTCTGCCTGCTCAGCACTCATGATCCACTTTCTAGGGAAACAACTAGCTCCACATAAGCAGTGGCAGGAGATACCTTTGTACACAACAGCAGTCACACATCATGCATCTGTAACACCTTCCTTCCACTCAGATCCCACACAGTACAGACAAATGGTAGAGGTAAGAAAGACCTTTGTCAGTTTTTTATTTTTTTATTTTTTTATTTTATTTTTTTTTCCAATAAGGAAAGTGATCCATGGAGCAAAATGAACTGACCAAGTGAAAGCAGAAGAAACAGAGTAGTGTTTAGTATCTGGTGGCTGCTTGTGCCTTGTATCAGCCAGACAAACTCTCCTTTTCCTTCCCTTCCATATTTTTTACCTCTTTAGATTCCACTAGAAAACAACACAAAGTTAATCAATATATTCAGCTCCGCTGTCTTCCCTTGGCTCCAGGGCAGCCACATGTTTCGCCTTATGGCGAGGTTCTCCAGCAGCTTCAACATCTAACAGCGCTGTGAATCACGCCGGTGGTGGTCATATCTCTTCAAAGGGGGATTTTTCAGAAAGGGCAAAATGATGTTCAGACTGACAGCTTCTAACTCAAGATGCCTTGTCTTCTCTGCTGGGTCTCTTGCTGTGAATACCATGTTCATGTCAGCTGTGTGGAGGGAGGAGTTACAAATTTCCCTTTCCCTATCACTTATTTAGTACCTGTTCCGCTCTTATTTGTCTTACCTACTTAGGTCGTGCTTACGCTCCAGCATGGAGTAGAGATATGAATGTTAATTAGCTCAACTGTCCTTTTAGTTCACTAAAATCTGTACAGTAAACAGACCAGACTGCAGGCTCTTGAGAGGGGGGATTATTTACAGGCTTGTTTTCATGTTGTTTAGTAGAGCAGGGCCCAAAGCAGAGAGGTCCTGGATGCAACCGTAGTGCAGATAATTTTTACAGTGACCCAGAGGGAGAACCAAGGCCAGACTCAGAGGTTAGCAGTTCATAATGGGTAAAGAGAAGCTTAAATTTCTGAATTATAAAGTTGTAAAAAAGATTCAAAGGGAACTAAGGGCATCCTCAGCCCACTCTTTGATAGTACAATACATAAAAAACAGATTTTGTAGGAGTATAATAAAAGATTGTATAGGAGTATAATAAAACCCAGACACAAGTCTGAAAAATTCATTAGTTTCTGCCATGACTAAAATAAGCACTGTCTATGAAAACTACTTTGCAATGGTAATGAAAAGTGAGTGGAAAAGCAAGTGTTAGCACCAGTGCTGCGATGTGAAATAATTTCTGTATACTCAGATCTGTCATTGTGAACAATGTTGTTGATTATAAACCACATCAAATTCTCAGTCCCCCAAAACATGCATTTTATTTTGCAGTTTTTCTAGTAATTATGAAATCAACAGAATACGGTCTAGTTTTACCACAATTAAGCTAAATATATACTTTAAATGATATAAAGTAGTTGGTAATTGTAATATCTCTGTAGCACTAACTTCCTTCCTAGAACAATTGGCAATGTTTCTTATGCATTTTTAGGGGTGGCATTTAATGATAATGACGATACTCAGCTTTCTCATCGTTTTATAATTTAAACAGTACTTGGATGCAATTTAGAATCAAGATTTGACCTGCAGAGCTTCATTTATTGTTATTTGATAAGAAGAGCCTCCAAGATTTGAATGAATTTTATGGCCCCTTCAGTGTACGTGCGTTTGATGGAAGGGATGATGACACAGACTTACAGCACTGCAAGCAGTTCTCTGAAAGCAGGTTTATATCCCGTCACTTGTGAGATAGTGTTCAGTCGTAAAGCTATTACCATGTCATTGTGCCGAAGACCTCTGGGCTCAAGGAAATAGAAATGCTTGTCTTAGGCACTTGGTGAGAGAATGGCCGCATGGTATTTTGGTTCAAGCAACTGCCCCTTGCTCAGGGCAGAAGGTCTGGCTAGTGTGTTGTGTCCGTGGTGGGCCCGGGGGCAACAGTTTTCAGTACTTTTCTCAGATTTTGTCAGATGCATATGTAGCTCAAGAGACAGCTTAAAATTGTCCACCAAGCTGGTTATGTCTCTACTTCAGCAGTTTTGTCTTCTGGCAGCCTTAGAGCTGATCAATTACTGCCGTTCTGGCCACCAGAACTAAGTGAATACTCCAAAATTATATTTACAAATATTGAAATAAAAACCCTGACTCTGTTTGGAAGAAAAGGCAAGACAAGTTCATTTGTACTTGTACCACTAACTTAACATTTATATACACATTTGTTTAGGAAAATAAAAAAACAATTAGGAAACACAAACGTTGTGATTTAATATACACAGTGAAACAAAACAAACGTAGATTCAAGAATAGCAAGTGGCCACTAATGTAATGGTAGAGCTGGTTCACAAATAATTCACTGTTTAGAGCATCTTACATAAAGTGTTTGCATCCCTTTATTATGCAATATAAAATTGGATAAACCCTTGCAATACAATAAATTATTTACAGTTGCATAATTTTGAACAATGAGCACATGAATTTAAAATTAGATTGGTTAAAGTTTTCCATATTGCTCAGAGTTGGCTTGTCAATGGTCATTGGGAGCTTCCCATCAACTTCAATGGGGTAGTGCTTCCTACCCATTTTTAAATATCCCATTTCACTTTCATTTGACCTTGCTTATTCTGTATGATACCATTTGACTGAGAGGTAGTTTCCCATCTACTAACTTTTTTATCATTTGGTTCAATAATTGACTTTTTTTCGGGTCAGAGAAAGATAAAGATCAGACAAAGCAAAGACAGACCACATCCATTTCAAATACTGTCTGGCTAACTGTAGTTAGAAATTATGATTAGTTAATATTCAGAATACTACTAACTTCTTTCCTGTACTTTCATAAAAGGTATTTCATAAGGAAACTATTACGATCATATTTAAAATATTTTTTCCTTATTGAAATAGAGTTGGCAAATGAGTTTATATTAAAGGATGTAGGTTTTTTTTAAGTTTCTGGTCTTATAAATGTAATGACACCATTTTTTTATGTTAAACTATATTTGTTATGTAATCTATAAAAGTTCATATATTTTGGAGCATGCAATAACATGTTCAAATTCCTTCCAGAATGTGAAATTGTCACCAGAGTTTTAAAAGATGCTCTTGAAGGTCCCAAACCACCGGAAAATTAAACTTTGGGAAAAGTGCACTAAAAGGAAAATCAGTGTTTCCTCAAAGAAAAGCAAAAGCAGTCTTCCACTTTTTTATGCAGTCTGAAAGCACAACAGCCTCCTATGTATCTCCCAGCTTGTGGCTATACATTTGTCTTTTGCCTTTTCCTGCTAAAATCACCCAGCACAGTTAGATGGTACATGAAGTCCCTTGGGCATGGTATGGCGAATATAGCCCTCAGAAACGTCCCCTCTCCTCTCCTCTCCTCTCCTCTCCTCTCCTCT
>VXAA01007431.1:267004-299000 GCA_013399115.1 Anseranas semipalmata | reverse complement strand
CACCTCGCAATCCAACCCCTCCCCTCTCCTCCCCTCTCCTCTCCTCTCCTCTCCCTTAACAAGACAGTGCATTCTTTATTCTCACAATTGTCTTCATGAAAGTATCCATGGGATGACTGTTAAAGAAACAAAGAGAACTAACAGGGAGAAAAGGTAATTACAAGAAAAAGTGAATTGCTGGCTATATGCAGATGTATATTTATCATATTGGATGTGTATTTTTCATTATCTACAGGAGATAAAGTTTTCTTAGCTACAGAGAAAACACAAAAGGGATTGTTTTTTGTCTGTTGAAAGATTTCTGTTTTCATTGGACACTGTGATTAGTCTGTTGCCTTCCCTGGGTGGCTACTTACTAAAACCTTTCTATATCAAGAGCTCCTCCCTTGATCAAGGGTATACAGCCTATTTTTTGAGGCTTTTCTTTCTTTTTTTTTTTTTTTTTTTGGCCAATTACTTGCATACACAACCAGAGCTGAGGCTCATTTTTGTTTTGTCTCCACCATTTCAACACTTTGATGTAAATACGGCTGAGGTTTTAAACCAGCTAGAGCAGCACTGAGTTCAGCATACGTTAACCTCCTTGCTTTTTTGACATTCTGGATGGATTCTGTAGCTTGAACTGTGCTCTGTGCTTCTGAAGACAGACTGCTACCATTGCCCGATGTGACTGGTTTACATATTGTTTGGCTACAGCCCCATTACACAGCAGTCACAAACTGTTGCACAGACACAGGCTAAGAAATGGTACAAATACTCACAGTTAGGACTAACAGCCTTTTTGAAGACATAACAACCAATTTTGGTGACCACCTTTCATAGACCTGTCTAAAACAAATCTTGTGTTATACTTAAAAAAAAAAAGCCATAAAAGACAAACACCCCAAATCCACAGTACGACCCCCTCTTTCCTATCCACTTATCTTACTTCCCATTGACATGAAGTTAGAGCAGAAATACAGTCCCTATTTCACACAGCTTAATAGATTTGATAGATCATATTGTTCAAGAAAAATCTTTAGTTGAAATGATTTAGGAAGTCAGAATCTAGGGCTTTTAAATCTTTCTCCATTGAACATAATTAAACATTAACCAATTTTGCTAGTGTAACATAATTTTTAAAGGCCACTATAAAGCCCTGATTTCTTTGCCAGAATGTATGGTAGACAAAAGACCGTGCTTTGCTTTGTGTAAAAACCCAGCCAGTGTAACCCAAGACTCCCTAGATAAACTACATGAGTCTGTGCTGTGCTGTCCCTTACACATGAGCATTTCGCTTGTGAACCAAATTGACTTTACTCTTTTATCCAGTTACTTCACAATAGATGTTACTCTTGCCAGTAAGCCAAGTGAGCTTCTTTCTTCGCTGTCCTGCACTATGTACAGCTACCAATGTATGTGCAGACTTTGAAATGACATCACCAGGGTAAGCAGAATTTTTGATATGTTACCATTTTATGGGTGCAGTGACAGGTAGCTGACAATTTCTGGTGGATTTATTTTCATCTTGCTTGGGAACGGTAAGCAAGCTAGAGTGTGTTCAGAAACACTGAACCACTCACACAGAGAAGGAGAGTCTGGCTGTTGCTTTCTATATTAATATACCAACTTGGACTCCAAGAACTTCCATAACATTTTCTGCTCTGCCTCTCTGGAGGCCGGATTTTTCTATCTTAAGAGTCATCGTTAAGTCAGAGCATATGTTCTGCCATATCCAACACCAGGGTCTTGATCATCCCACATTTACTGTTTCCATCTTCCTCACAAGAGTTTTTTAGAGACAGCAAAATAAGAGAAAAAACAACAACAACAACAACAACAAGAAAAGAGAATCTCAGTGGGAATAGTCCAGCTACTTCAATTTTACTGACATCTTAAACAAGTGTAAATGTCAATACGAGGGGTAAGTTAGTGAGAAATCAGCCTGTATGTACTCTTAGTCGACTGGGAAACGTCAGGGATAGGTCTTGAAAAATTGACTTTGAAGGAATATAACCATAAGGACAAGGTGGGTCCAATACATTTGCATTTAGTGTGACCACATAACTGTGAAATAAAGGGAGTTCCTAAAGGAAATGTTTTTTTGTCACATAAACACTGAGCCACTGCAAACACATCTGGCAAGGCTGAGGATCCAGCTCCCTATACTGAGCATCAGAATACCATGAATAATATCAAGAGGCAGCAATGGGGCTGTCAGATACTGCTACTGCCATTACCCTTTTACCCTAACCATGTGCTTTACTAGTTTATAGAAACTGCCAGTGGATATTTTAATCCATAAGTGCAGAAAGCATAACTATTTTACCATATAATCACTGAAGCTAATCTGTCTTCGACAAGGTCATTATTTACACTACTTCCCTTGTAATACCCCACGTGCACACATAGAATAAGGCTCTGAAGCTTAATCTTTCCAATGCTGAAAATGAGACTTTTATGCAAACTGATAAAAGTTCTTTGTTTGATTTATCTGTAAACCAAAATAGTCTGGTAGTTTGCCTTGAAGTTAAAAGAAAAAACATATTCTGTCAAATCCTGTGTTTTCCTTTTTATGTATTTTGTCATTTCCCCTCTATTAACTCTGTCCTAAGGTTGAAAAGAAGAGTGCACTCTAGCTTGCATTTACATACTGTACTTTAGCTTTGACTGTTTTGGTTGCAGCCTGTTAAATTTATTGACTATAAGCCCCTTGAGCTATTGAGGAGTATGCGGCTTACATTATATATCTTTTGAAAGACGCTACTGGTAGCCTGTTTTAATGTGTTTACTCTCTCCAGATACAATTTGTCTTACATATTCATTGGTTTTTAGTGCCAAGATCAGTTTCTTCATTGTAGCTATTGTTTGGATTCTTGCACAGATATTAAGGCTTGGTAATTTTTCAGTGCTGCTCAAGGGATCTGAGTATCAAATGGAATAATGAGTGGGAATTTGGGCACTGAAAACCCGTAAGCAGCTGGCTTTGGAGATCTTGATAAAATAATAAAGGAAAATAATTTGAGATGGCATTAGAGAAACTTTGAGTTGTCTAGGATATTTTATACGTACAAATAGAGCTGGCCAAAAAGTAATATTTTCCATTCATTGACAATTACATTTCATTTTAATTTCAAGATTTTATATAGCCTGAAAGTTAGAGAAAATTTCATTTGTGAACCACCAGCACATGGAGCTGGGAAAACAAAATATGTTCCTCTGCATACTGCAGCTGTTTTTTCTAGTATTGGAGCTGAGCAGAATATTGATTTCATTAGGCAAGGGCCTGGGATGGAAAGGATCTGTATTCAGGTTAGGGTCAGGGTTTTCATGTGCTCAGTTTAACAGGAGAGAGACTGAAAGCCTTGGGAGCGATGGTTGCTTATGGTTGCAGGCTCTGGGACCTCAAGGCCTCTGGCTCCCAGGACTCACCTGTAGGGCCTGTCCAGAGTGAAGGAACATGAAATTGTGAATCCCCTGATTCTGGCTCCTGATAGCAGGAATCCCAGTCCTTCCCCCTGACATAGAGGGACACTTCAGAATCTAAATAGCTTCTGTTCTCCAGGACAAATGTTGGCTACAAATGCAGATGCATTCTAGATATATTTGGAGCTGATGAGGTAGGATACCCAGAGCAGCACAGATTTAAAAGTACAGAAGGCTGGGGACTGGGAATCCCACCCAAGTACTTCCAGCTACAGGTATCATCCCAGCTGGTTAGCTTAAAAGTTAGCCAGAATATATCTACATCAGGAGTAACATGTCAAAATCTGTTGAGCATCTGTGTCAGAACTTGGGCTTCTATTCAGATCATCTGCATCCTGCTCTAGATGCGATCACTCAACATTTGATCCTAAGATCAAAATCTGCAGTGGCATATTTTCACCTCTAGAAAATACATACCAAAAGTCAAATACAATACATAAAAGTCAATACATACCAAAAGTTCCTCCCTCTCCGGGAAAGCCCTGAGAACAGCTCTGAAACTCCAAGACATGAACTTTGCCTCCAGCGAGGCACAGGTGAGGTCTCTGTACGCTGCAGTCCATGCCCCATGCCCATACAGGTTGGTGTCAGGCTTCCAGGTATTCTGCCTGGATGCTTGTCCCTTCAAAACCTGTTTTTGCTAGGAACATCTGTGGCCCCAACAAGTACAGAAAAAGAAAGATAATTCAGCCAATGTTTCATATGACAAACACTACTAATTGTATTTTGACTTTCAGTGAAAAAACAGGGGGAGGTTACGGTGTTCCCACTTACTGGCTTAAACCTTCTGCAGCCCCAGGACCAACAAGGGGGAGATTTCACCTTGCAGGCAAGCCAGGAGAGCCCAAAACATTTCCATGTCATTGGTTCACATACATATCACCTTACAACTTTCATAGGCAGAGAAGTTGCAACTCTTAACGAAATAGATGTGTTTTAAGTTACATTTATTCTCTATGGAGAGTATGTGTGGCAGAAGAGAGGTATATTTTTGACTTATGTGTACATGTCAAACAAATACAATTATCTGAATCTGAATCCTTATAGCTGCCGTCATTGTAATTATCTTAAGTGAAGCTGTATTTAGCTTTCATATAGCTCCAATTTGCTGTAAAGTAAATCACCAGAATAAGTCAATAATTTACAACCTAGCAAACATTGCAGACTTTTAAAAACAAACAAAAACCAAAACCAACAAAAACCATTACGCCTGGGCATTTCTGAATGCAGCACAACTCCTTGCCTAGCTTCTCTGAGCTAGCTGTGACAATTTCCAACGCCAGACACTTTCATTCAAGCAAGAAGGAAACATGTAAAACCAAACAAATAATGACATGAAATGAAGCTTTGATTAGGAGTCTGTGAATAATGATCCTTTTCAAATAGTCAGTGTCTAGGATGTTTAGCATGTTTTACATTTGGAATATATCAAGCAAGTTCCGCCGATTAGATTTTTGTATTGAGAGAAACACACTATTAGAGAGGGAGCTTGTCAGGGCTTGGTGCCAATCGGTTTCAACTGGTTGTGTTGCAAACACATCCAACACCCTCATTCTGAGGAGTGCAAGAGGGAACATGTTTCGTATTTTCCTCTTTCTTGCTCTGTTCTCCTACAAATTCATAAGAGACAAGTGCTAGTTCTCCATTGGCTCCTACAAAAAGAAAGAAAGAAAGCAAGCCAAAAAACCTTTTCCATGGCATGAGTAACTCATGCTTTTAAATTGTTGAAAATTGCTGTTAGGTTTGGATGCTTTTGTACGAAAGTTATTACAATGAAGACAGTATTAATTGGCTGTATTTCTCAAGTGATTGTAGGTAATATTCAGCGCTTTCAAAAAGTGGAAAAAAGGACATTTTTATATATGTTAAATTAGTTTTTGGGTTTTGTTGCCAGCAATGTAACAGGGGCTAAAAGCATAGCAAAAGTCTAAAACTCGGCGTTATTTTGAATAAAGAGAACATCCACAGGTGAATAATTTAGAATAAGTTTGGGGGCAGGGGATGTTAATCCCAATTTCAGAAAGGGAAAAAACTCCCTCATGTTTCACAGCATGAGCCAAATATTTTCCTGATGAATACTGGGAAGGCATTTTAATTACAACCATTTAATTCTACATTTATCATGCGGATTTTGTATCTCCTCTAGAACATCTGGTTCTGGCTAGCATCAGATTGGTTATTGCATGAGATGAACCACTACCCTAGCATGTCCCTTCCTTTGTAGGAAGGACATTATATGTCTTCTGCACATTATTTATTGGTATCCTTTGCGTAAGTGTGAAAGTATTTGCTGCAAGGAACTTCTTAGAATATGTCTGGAATACTCTTATATTTATGCTGAAATCATATGTGGCATTCCAGCAATTATGTTTTTAGCATATAATTATTTTACAGTGTATCTATATAAAATATATTGATATGTCTGTGCATATAGCAGTAAAAAGTTATCCTTTAGAATAAGACACATTGTTTGATTATTTTATGCACTAAATATTAATATGCAGAAAAATGGTAGCTGCACGCAACCTCCCTAAGTCTGAAGTAGAAATATAAGTGTATATCAGAAACTGAAAATTCTACTTTTAGATTAAAATTACACTTTATTTCTATAGCTAGAGATGTTCTTATTTCATTAAATAAAAAGGCCTTCATGTTTCTCTACACTTCAGAGAAGAAATGACTATTGTGTTTGGTTTGGAATGAATGAATATAATCTCAAATCTTTTGTTTGCATCACTGTGCAATGTGCCATTTTCTCAAATGAAAGCTCGGTGTATTTGCAGAGCAGGCGGCAGAAGTGTGTGTGATTACCTCACTGCTTCTTTGTATCGAGCATAGATGGAGGCGAATTAGAACCCATCAGCAGGAGGGATTTTTATTTCCTTCCTAAACAAACCATCAAAGAATCCCAGAGCACATCTTAAACTATTCAGACTGAAAATAGGCTGAATTTTGTCTGTCTGATTCCAGTAAATACTTGTGTATTACTTGCGGTGAAATTCTTTCAGAAGAGATGCTGGAAACTGTAAACACCCATGTAGAACATAATACTCAGTAACCAGTCTCAGGCCTTTCATACACCAGAAAGCTTTTCTGAGCAGGACTGTGAGAAAATAGTTGTGTTGACAAAAGCCCAGGTATAGATACAGTTACACAGGCAAAAGGATCTCTTTGCCAATACTTTTTTTTTTTTCCTTCAGTTTAGGGATCTATAACAAGATGCTTTGGCCAATATAGCTACTTCCCATGCCAAATTCCCAGTGTGCCAGTGCAGCTCTACCTGCAGACAAAACATTTTGAATACAAACAGGGCTAAAGATGGCTAACAAATTATTTTTCATGTCTTTGAGTATTAAAGTTTGGTGTGCCTTATTATTCCTGTTCTGTGATGGAGGTTATACTTCAAGAGTTAGTTTCTGGTTCCTCAGTTTTAATTTGTAGAGAGCCTGTGACATTAAGCAACATCACTGAATTCTGTCCGATTATGTGGTCTAAAGCTGAGCAGAGCAACAGAGAGCTTGAAGAAAGGATGCAGACAGAGCCGCCTTAGTGCAGGCAGAAGTCATGTGCAGAGCAAGCTGCTGTGAACGCTCAGTGAAGCCAGATTTAGTGTGTATGTGATATTCGGCTCCATGCTCCTTGTTATCCAAGACCTGGAACCCCCACAGTGGGATTTCTGGCACGTGAGGTGGGCAGGAAATGGACCAACAGCCGTTCTTGGTATCAACCAAAGATTATGGTCAGCTTGATACTTTCCAGCATTGACTGCCAGAAATCTGTTCACTGGAAAAATTTTAGGCAGCACTAATTAAAAAGTGATAGCTTAACACTCCCCAAGACCCTGTTTTCAATTGTGGAGGTATTATCTGGCCTGTAGCAATAGCCACTATCATCTGTCACAGTTCACTGAGACAGTCATTTCCAGTGGAAACACACTGGTTTAGACAAAACTTTTGCCAGCAAGCATTTCTCTCCTTTAGCATGCATTTTAAAGGGAGAGAGAGGGAGAGACAGGGAAGTGAAAATAAACACGAATTCAGCGGTTAGGGCTGTGCTCCCAGAAAGCCCAGCGCTGGTTCAGGCCTTTACTGAGACTTGGGCAGAGCAGGGCGGTGGGCCTCCAGCCCTGCATTCTGGCCCTGTTCCTCCCTGCTGGGCTGGTCGTTGTTTTAGGATGGTTAATACTTCTCTCTCCAGTTGTTTTCTTCTGTTTGTTTGTTTTGTGAGAGTTATTGGCAACCTCATGATAGACAACAGGAGTATTCTGAGTCTTTAATAACTGTTGCATGCAGGAAATTCTGCTATCTCATGGGGGCAACTTCACTCATGTGTTTTATTAGAAATCTGCATATTCTCTGTGTCACTTCTGTCTTGTAATGGGTATTTTGGTATGACGTGTAACAAAATTTGTTATCGCTTTTTTGTGTGTGTCAAGCTGGAATAGCCCGTTTGACATACATTTCTGTGGAATTAGCTAAATGGTGCAGCAAACAGATTTTTTATTTCCACTCAGTGTAGCAGGGAAGGTAAAGCTTATCACCACCATAGGACGCAGGGAGGAGCGGTCACTCCTCCGAGCTGCCTCTGGAGCTGTACTGATGGTGTCTGGTGAAGCAAATCTGCTGCAAATTACAGCATGTGGTTATAGATCAATTTACGCTCCTGCCTGCTGCCAACAACGTGCTGTGCACGAATGGAGCTAACTTGGTAAACATGCTCTCTAGTAACAGAAAATAACCAAGTGTTGTTGAAAGGAATAATTAATTAATGTTTGTAAAGCATTAGAAACTGAAAAGCACCTTATTAGTGCTAAGTGTTCAGGGGCCTAGCTTTCTCATCAGAAGTTAAAGTCTTCCTCTCTGTTAGTCTTTAACCAAACAAAAAATTAAGAGTATATAGCCTTTATATCTAATGTCCCCAGTCAGGTGGTTTTGCGTCTGGCAGTTAAGATGCAGTAAGTAAACAAGAAGAAACTATAAATGGCATGAATCAGCTCATTTCCACCAATGCCAGCAGAATTGAGTTGATTTACATTAGCTGAAGATCAACAGCAGAGACTCCAAAGCACAGTTCCTCTTCTTGCCTATTGGACTCAAACAGTCGGAGCCAGCAACTGGCTTATTCCCTGGAGCTCCCACCTCTTCGGACCCAGCTGCCAGGGATGAACACAAAACCATGCTAGGGCACAGGCCTCTCTGCACAGCGAGGCAGACAAACTGGATGGTTCAGAATTGCTATCTGGGGCAGCCAGCATGCTGAGCGAACAGCCCGGTGGTACTGGAGAGCAGGAGTCCCATTTGTCAGGTGTGCTACACTGGGCTGAGAGGTGACACCTGCATCTGACCCTGACTCGAGAGCTCAGGGAGACAAAGAAGCATCTGTGCCTCTCCTTTCAAAGAACCCTGGCTCCCTCAAAAACAAAAACAAAAAACAAAAACAAACAAAACAAAAACAAAAACAAAACAAATACAAAAAAAACACAAACCAAGTCTTCATGATGCTGGGGTCATCAACTGAAGTGTACCTGGGAGGCTAAAAGAGCTATGAGCCACCCAGCAGAGAGCCCGCGGTGGTGACCACAATGACCCAGGCAATGTAAGGGTTACATGGCCCCAGCCAGTCTCCATTCATGCTATCTGTGTGTGCCATTGCACCCTCCTGTCCTAATCTAAAGGCTAAACTGTTCCTCCAGAAGTTTGCAGTCCACAGTCAATATTCTTATCTGCCTGAAGGCTGTTAATCCATATTACAGAAGGGGGAGGAGAGGGGAGACAGTTGTTCTTTAGATGCCTGTGTGTGCAAGACAAACGGGGAGGCCCATGTGCATTTTAAGCACTTCCTGAGTGAAACAGTTTATCAGAGAGAGGGAAGGACACAGGATTATGTATTTGGATTTAGGTATCTCACCATATTTTTTGGATCTTGCCTTTTTGGGATCTGATCGATGTCCTTCTGACGCATCTCTTAGGTGTTTCTTCTCACAGATCAGTGACTTTTTCTGCCGGATTAACGGGCAGAGTAAGAAAGGTTACTTGCCAAGCAAATCCAATTATTCAGCCCTTGCTAGTCTTGAATAAAGCTTCATGGTTGATAAAGGGCCACAGTCAGAGAGAATTAAAATAAGCCATCAGGACAACAGATATTCTGTTTTTTCAATCTCTGCACCAGCCTGGGGCAGTGTATGTTTGACTCATTTCAGTTCTAGTGCTGGAACACAGTGTGACAGAAAATCTCTTCATGACATTTTTGGAAGAGCTAGGTGTTACTAAGATTTTGTAATAGTTATCCTTGTAATTAGCCATTTTAAATCCATTTATTGAATCTGAGAAGGGCCAGAACCCTCACGTGTCCTCCTTGCTCCTAACTTTGCTTGAGTTCACCATAGGGAGCTTTGTGCAAAATTCATAAAGAACCAAAAAAGTGCATCTTTGAAATGGCAGCTCTTTAAAAAAATCATTGTTACACCATAAATGGCAGAAGTCGTAATAATTTGTCCTTTTATGATTTCATCAAGAGTGCAGGCTGTGGAACACTCGAGAATCTTTCTGGAGGTTGGAGTAGGAGTCTGAGAGGTCTCTGAGAGGTCCAGGCCAGACTCTGAGGAGCTGCTCACTGGAGCATCAGAACTGGCAGTACTCACTTGTAGCCCCACTGCACTTGGTGATCCCGTATTCTCTGACATACCTTGTAAAGGTCATAAAACTAGCACATGAGCCTTTTCAAATCCATCAGAGGTAGACTGAGCTTATGAAATGGGACAGTTAAGCGGTGGTTACTTTCTACACCATAGGTATTTGAATGCAAATCAATAATTACTGAAAGAGATATGCAAGTGTTTAAATTGTGCTAGATTCCTAAATCTTAGAATAGCAGTCTACCCTAATCCTACTTGTAGGCAAACACATTTACATTTCCAAGTGTAATCTCTTGCCCTCTCAAATATACATATATTACAGATGCAGATACATACACCACAAACACATATACGTATGCATTTTATCATATTAAGTTTTCGGTCCTGTGATTTCACCAAAAATTGCTAAGTTAAATACAGATCCTAGTAACTTTCTGTCCTACATATCCAGAGCAGTGGGAAAGAAAAGTCTGTGTCAAGTCTTTAAATATCCTGTGTCTATTGCCAGCAAAGTGAACCAAGCTAAGAAATTTAGGAGAGACAAAGGCTTTGTTTCTATAGTTTTCTGAATCCAGGGCCAGAGCTGAACTGATTTGGGTGAAATACTCAAAAGAATACAGCACAGGTAAATGACCCAACAGAAAGTACGGCAGGTATCAAGGCAGAAGGTAAGTGTATGATAATTAGTTCTGTCTCCTGGAATGTATGCCACTAATTGACTTGGTGGCAGTATCATTGCCATGATTCATAAGCTCATAGATTTTAGGCCAGAAGCGACCATTATGATAATCTGGTTTTACTGTCTGCATAACAAAGACCACAGAACCTCACCCACTGGTTGCAGTATCAGCCCTCTGCTGCTTCACTTACGGTGTTGGGGCTTTTATCCAAAAAGCCATCTAATGCTTATTAAAAGACTATGTGATAGAAAATCTACCAGGTACTTGGGTAAGTAGTTGTAAAGTTTGTTGTTGTTGTTTGTTTTGTTTGTTTGTTTGTTTAAATTTACAACTTGGTTTTGATATCATATTTACACTGATATTTCCATAGGAATTTTTTTTATCAATGTACTCCAGAAACATTAAGAAAACTCTCAGATGAAACTTTTTTTTTTCTGCAGTCAAAGGTAGATGTAGAGTTTATAGTAATCTTCCTATTGTATTAGTAATATCTTTAATGGATCGTATAAGTTTTATCTCCTTTTTCCTTCTCCCTTTCCTCCCTGTCACTTTTCTCTCCTTGCATCCCCCACCAAAAGAAAAGGAAGGAAAAGAAAAAAGGGGGAGAGATGGTAAAGAAAACTCACAAGTAAACTGTGGAATTTAAAAATACACAGAATGTTCCTGGACACATGCAATGGTAGGCAGGTACTGCCATTCCTGCAGTGCTGGACAAATATATTTACCTGTTGCTTTACGATCCCACCTGTTCTCTCCAACACATCTCTCCTTCTCCTGTTTCCTAATATTCCCCCTGAGTCTTATTTATCTGATTTGTAGAACATATGAGGATCGCTTAGGTAGATCAAATCAATGACACTACAGTGATATGAACAACTAGACAGGGTGTCACACTGCTTTTTTGGAAGGGTAGAATTTGCCTTTTTTACAGGTTAGTATTTCCTCAAGTCAGCAGTGCTACAGGAGCTGTACCCCCTTCCCCACTCCATAACCAACATCAGATATTCTGAGACAAAGTCTTACCATCCTTTGCTGCTCTGAGTATTCTTTTACCCCACAGAAGAATGATTTCATTGATTTTAATAGGAACAAAAGTGTCCAAAAATGAGCAAAAATCCGATATACCTATTGGTATTGACTAAATCCTTATCCTGTGAAAGTAGTGTCAAAACATCCATTGATTGTTCCTGAGTAAACATCTTGTTGAAGTGGCATTAGCTGTGAAATTCTTTTGAATTGCTTATATTTATAATGCTTATAATAAAAGTTCATCAGAACTATTACATGACACTTCTCTACTTAATTGGTGGTAGACTTGGTTTATGAAATGGAACAATTTAGCTCTCAAGCATAGTCATGATACAGGTATCCAAATGAGCCAGCAGTAATAAAGATGTTATTTCCTCATCATCTCTTGATCATATCATGTATCTATCTAAACTGTGAATAAAGAATTAACTTCCATGCATTTTCAGAAATTGGGAGAAAATACGGTGAGTTCCCAAGGGTGCAAGTGGACTTGTTTGTATGTATAAGTCAACAACAAGCTGATGTGATTAAACAGTTAGTCTATCAGTGACTTGGCCCTGTTCTTTTCTCCATCTGGTAGGCAGGCAGGCAGATTAAATTTATGCCATGTGTTTATTTTCTTCAAACAAAACGAGATTTGTTTATATTTCTAGTCACTATGATGTGGTAACAACCTCAACAAATATATTAATTCACTTAAAAAAATGAGGATTTAGTTGAAACGAAGTGACATGCCACCCAATGCACAATACTTTATGTAAAGGAAATGGCAGTACATCATTTTTTTTTAAATGCTCATTTATAGACCTTAAAGAAAATTAAATTTATAGTTGAGCCTCAGACTTCTGGACCTACCAGTTGTTTCCTGAAAGTGACTTTGTAATGAGTTTTGGGAAATCATTTTAGTATTGACTTGGGCCATAATGGTTGGCTGTTGCTTTTTTGTATAAGATTGATTAAATTACTCTGAACAAGCTCCAAGTCTATGTCCTTCTCTGAGGCCAGTTGTGAATATGACCATAATGCACTCTCTAAAAAATATTTCAGAAAGTAAATAATCTCTAAACCTGGAAGCATGTCATTGTGCTCTTGCAAGAATAATCAACTGAATTTGGTTCCTTGTTTCAATATATATCGCTTTGCTTTTACACCGCACAGTTTTTCTGGTTGTGAAAAGCTGCGGTTATTTGCTTGGTTTCATCTAAACACTACATTAGGAGATAATTTTGACTGTGTCTTAAAGAAAGAACTAGCTAAGAGACAAATGTAATGGCAGAAATAAGGACTGGCAGTTGCATCTCTGAAATGTAGTATCCCTCTAGCTATTTCTTCATACTTTGGTAAGCTCATATGAAATCAGGGCCATGTTATATTGGGCTCTATACAAGCGCATGGAAAGAATGTTCTTAATTTACAAAAACTTTGAAAATGAATGCCAAATATACAAAGAGTCCTTAAGTAGACAGGTGAAAGGACCTACCACAGCTGTTTAATGTGCCTGGGCTGGTGACAGACGCAGAACCAGGTCTTCAGAGCCCCATGCCAGTGTCCTATCCAGTGAGCCCTGCTGCTTCTGGATTAGCTGAATTGAGATAGCTCCCAAAACACTGGCGGGTCTGATTTTTCATAGAAAAGTATGGTATGTACATCAAAACATAAAGTTAAAAACCAGTAAGACATACCCCAAGGAAGCCACCAAGAAATGATTGGTGCATGTATGCCACAGAGCCAGAGGCAAGGCAGACAACAAGAAATGGTGAAAGAATAGGAGCAAATGGAAAGAAAAGATTTGGGAGTAATTTAGCACAAGCAGCTGCACAGAAACAGTGACATGCAATCTGCAGTCATGATAAAGAGAAAGATCAACATCTTGTGGAGTACAAGCATCCAAAGGAGAGCCTGCAGCATCTCACAAATCTCCTATGAGTTCTCCTCTGAGATTAAGTAGGTAAGTTGGGGAGAAAAATTCCCAATAAAATTTGGTTCAATAAGGGTAAAGATTGCTAGGGAGCATGGCCCTCTGATGCTGTTAGGAAGGATTTCTATTTCCTTGGCATTAGTTTCCATGCTAGGAGGTCCTGCACTCATTCTTTAGGCCACAAGATCTGGGCAAGGCTCTGGGCAAGGATGGGCAGGTGAGGTTGGCTCACAAAGGTTGTGAATTTCCGTTCTTCCATGTTCTTAAGTGTCCTTAACCCCTACTGGCAAGAGCAATACAGAGATTCAGAGGTCTTAAATAAACAGGAATCCTGCAGGCTACAGGTTAAACAAGCATTGAAAGAGCAGGTAGCTGCAACATTCTGCAATTATTTCCATGAACCCTCTCTATCCTGTCCTTTGTTGCTCAAGACAAAAATGTTTGGGTACCAACTCATGGAGTGAAGTGTCAAAGTGTTCCCTGCATTCCCTACTCTACAGGTTGTCCTCTAGATCTTTAGAAAGAAAACTACTTCGCTCCTAAAAATGATCAAAGCACAGAGGATGATTTAGTTGAGTGAACATGTAAAGAAGTGGCAGCTTGTGTCAGATTTCTGTTGTTACTATTTATTTATTTGTGTTGAGTTTCTACCTTGGGTAGAGAGAAAAGTCTTCTAATTCAATGCTTCAAATTTGAACTCTACTACTACTTTTTACTTTTTTTTTTTTTCTCCTTAATTTCTGGTTTCTTTGAGCTTCAGAAAAGACAAGAAATGCTCTCCTGCTGCATGTGCTGGTTTACTTTATATTAATTTGAGTACATTACTGATAAACTGAATTTACTGCTGGCCCACAAACAAGGTGGATATGAGTGCTCCCTCTCACACTTGCTTTCTTTATAAAATTTTAAACATGGTTTGCTATAAATGGAATCTCACTTAAAGGAATAATTAGCATTTCAGTCTGTTTAAAATAATACTTTAATTATCTGTAGTTGATCCTAAGAATTGGAGAATACCCCTTCACATATTACAGTGTTATTTTAGATGTTATTCTTAAATACCTAAATTCACATTATTCTGTAATATTCACTACTCAGTGGGATGGCATTCAAGCTCTGGGTGGTGCTGACATTGACCATGAGAATGGACAAGATACAAATTAAAGGAAAAAAGGCAGTCAGTTGAGCTCTTAATTTATTGGCCAGCATGTCCCTACACATAATTTGAACGGATTTATAATAAAGCAAATTTGTGAAAAGCTGATGTCTTAAACGGTTAGGGTAGAAGCAGGTGAACATACAAGAATACTGGGCACTCAAGCTCCAGCTGACCAAGGGAAAGAAGTTAAAAACCATACAAATACTGGGCCAAATACAGCCATAGCGCAGGCTAAATCAGGTCTGCACGTGGTATTGGGCAGAGCTGAGAAGAGAACTAGCTTTAGGCACTGTGCCTTTCCTCCATCCTCTCACAGGGCAGAGGTGGCAGTGGCAGATGGAACTTACCAGATTCAAGAGGGTCAGCTTGACAACAATTCATGGTGAGTGAGCATGCATTAAAGCAAAAACAACTCTGTTTGCTTTAGGTCAGGTATGGACGTTTCGTTGCCAGCGCTGAGGGTGAACTGTATTCAGAAAGTAGCCTCATTTTCTGTGCCTTGTGTCTTGTGCAGAGGCTGTTGCTATACATGGACCATGAAGTTTATGCCTACGGGGGTTTTGTAACTATAAGCATCTCTGACACCCCAGTTTCATTGTTGCTTTCTCTATTTTAACAGCGGATCTTTTTTTCTGTAGGTGGTATGAAAAGAATTGTTTTCAATTCTTCTTGGGTACATTTTTTTCCTGCAGATTCTGACTTAATTAGACTCATTAACAAGACCAAGTGACATATTTTCTGTGGGAAAAGCTTTGAAATGAGACGAGATTGTTTTATCTTGTTCAAAACCTCCTGCCAGGAGAAAGAAACTTGACCAAAAATACAGAGGCTTCCAGGAAGAAGTAGTTACATTGCTCCCAAAGCTGTTTTGGAGAGAAGGGGGGTTATTTTTGCCAAAAATGTAATTGCTTTTGTTAAAAATATCAGCTTTGCTTTCTGAAATGTACTTTGTCCACAAATATTGTCTGGTCAGGTCTACTCTACGGTGATCCAGCTAGGAAAGACAGAAGCTTCAATATAATTCTTTGGATGTATTTTTTTTGTTACTGGGGACCCATATATGTGGAGACAGTGCCGTATGCAGCATCCCTTCCTCAGGGCCTGTGCCTGTATGGAAGGTCACCCAGCTCTGTGGCTGTGGAGAGACAACAGAAAGACAAAAGGAGTAAAGAAGAGGAAAGAGGATAAATGTAGGCAAGAAATGCTCAGCACACATTTCTACAGAAAAATTTCATCCACATCCAAACTGGGCAGAAACTCCTGTCAGGAACTGCCATCGCTAACCCTGGAGCAGTTGGCATCAGCAGCACTCTCTAGGCTGCACCAGAGGCTGGGATCAGACACTTAAATAACGCCCAAACCCTTAATTTGAGGAAGGACTTGCAGAGGGCTCCCTTGCAGAGCGTAATACACTGAACACCTCCTATTGTAGTGCATCTGGCAGTGCCCCAGTAATGAGCTGTGGCACTGATGTAACACACACAGTATAAAATATCAACATGTACAGCACAAATACTGCTTGGCCTGCTCTCTTGATGCAAGAGATAAATTATAGCAGTTTAATTTCTGGCTAAGCTGTAGTCTTTTCCTCAGCAGAAAAAACAAGCAAGTGTATTTCAGACGGCAGCTGTGAATGTATGCTACGCTTTTATTCTCTTTTGCCATTTAGTCATTCGTTCTTTGATCTTTCCCCATAACATTCTATGATTTCCTAGGCAAAAATCTGTGATTGTAGTCAGAATCACTCCCCAGCCTTCTCTTGTCTCTTAACAATTTTCCTTTTTCTGGGCAAGGGCTTCCCAGCCTTACTTTTTGTTTCATAAACAACAGCACGCTACTCACTTGGAGGTGGAGCTGGACAAAATCAAGGTTGCTAATACTCAGTTCATATTTAGCATCATGATGCATTTGAAAAGATTAATTAACAAAGACCATGAACTTGCTCATCTGAGACAGTTCTGCATAAAACACTGAGAAACCCAGGAGAGGATTTTTTCAAAAATTCTACCAAAAGCTAGGGATATTTCCAGATGAATGGCAGTTAGGTAGTCAACCCCATAGTTTTTCAGTAAGACCAAACTACTGAGATGCTATCCATTGGCAGATTCTGTAGAAGATTCTATCTGTTTCTATGTTGCCTTTCAATTCCTTCTGCCTTAGCATTCATTGGTTATGACCACTACAAAAACAGGTAGGTGCCTAATGTTGCGTTCCCAAATCCACCTTAAGTATCCAGTTATGAGATCCCATAGGAATTACGTTCTTTAATTCACTTAGATCTAAAGATGGATACCATTTTCATTTTCACCATTGAGGGTACAGGCTTTCTGATTGTCAGTCAGTGCCTCCATTAAATATATAAATCAGACTTTTTGAAAAATGAAAAAAAAACCACAACCTTGTAATGTTAGCTCAAGCATTTTTTTTAAATCCAGTGTAGACTGTCTAGCTTTATTAACTGTGACTGAAAATGCTTTAAAATATGTCAGCAGCGTTACTTTGTTACTGTGGTTAACAGCATTACATGGGATTCAGCATCTAAATCTCTCAGCCTATATTGTGTGTCAGAAGTGTGGGAAAGGATGGCTGGGGAGAATTGTGTGGAGCTTATCATTGTAGGAGTTTGGATGCTATCATAATTCTTCTGTCTTGTCCTTAGCAGTAATGAGAGAGGTTTTGTAGGCTGAGTCTTGAGAAAGAAAGAATAGGCTTTGTTTGATCATTATGGCAAGTGTCTAACCTTGTGAATAATGGAGGTTTTTTTTTTTTTTTTTTTTGGACATTTGAAGTGGAGAATAATGTATGATTAATGCCAGTTCCACTTTTTAGCTTCCTTGTTGTTCTATACAAGTGCCATAGCATTTTTCAGAAGCAAAAAAAATTGTACAGAACTCTGTCCTGAACAAGGACTGGATTACAGTTTTTATCTTGCATTTGCTGCAGTTTAAGAGCCTTTTTAAGTACCTTCTAAGCAAAATAAAGATATTACAGTCCTCAGACTTCTAGGGCAGGGCCTAAGCAGAGATCTGCCCTCAGTTGCATCTTCAGATACTTAATGTAAAACAGCTTAAAAACATACATGGTCATGTACTCTCAGTATCTCGTGTCATTGTCCCTTAGAAATGTCTGTTGGATTTACTTCAGGATGATTATATTCATCGTTTTCACCCTAGGCTATAGGTTGCAGGGTATGCTTTAATCTTGTATGTGATTACAGAATAATTGGAAGGGTGTCAAGAATGGAGTTAGTCCTATCATCTTGTACGGAGAAAGGACTTGGCATAATTTAACTTTGACTGATGTTTGCTTAACCTTGTGTTTACCTCAAATTAAAGAAACTGTGCCGAGTATGTATTTTCTTGGTGATCAGTGAGGATATGGCATCTTGAGGTGCCCATACCTCTGTTGGCTCCTCTCATCTGCTCCTGAGAAAAGAGAATAAACTGGAGCATGGACCCCTTCCATCTTCCCAGCGCAGTCTCACCTTAGAAGTGCTGGAGGGGCTGGCATTAAGGTGAGTGGGAGCTGGAAGGACCAAAGCCTCTTCCCTTGGCTCCACTTGTTCCCCTCTATATAGATACAGAAATTAGTTATATTTTCTTCCAAGATAAATCCTTATGACCTCATCAAGTTATTGTATTAAAAAATACAGATCAAAAATGCCTTTTCATGTCAGTTTTCCCTTGGCTTTTCCCTTGTCCCTGTCTGATCTGAACACTGAGGAGCTGCCCCATCACTGCCACATGCCTTCCCTGGACAGAGGAGCCCTCTGACCCGTCATTCATGCTTAATATTTTGTCTCTCCCTCAATTCAATAACCAACCAAAATTAAAGTCCTTCGATACTTTCAGAGTTGAAAATGTTTGCTAATTTCCAACTTCAAACTTTTTGAAAATCACAGTGATAGCTCCTTTTCTTTTCTCCATTGCAGATGGTGGAACACAGAAGACAGTGATTAACAACACTAGCCCTCATCTATCTGCTTGCTCCAGCTCCCTTCCATCCTCTCTCCCTGTGTCTCTCTGTCTATCTCTCTCAAAAAAAATTTAAAAGCTCCAATGTATTCTCTTTACTCAGAAATGTTTGACTCCTGTCATTCTTGAGGCCTCTCAACTCTTGTCAATTTGCCTACACATCTTTTTTTTTTTGTCAAAATAAGACAGTCCTGAATGAAGTTCTCTGGATCAGGCTTCAGAGTGCCAAGTACCAAGGAATAATCACCTCTCATGTTTCATATATGACATTACTGTTAACATATAGCCAGATGAGATTTACACTTCTGCAACAGCACTACACTACTGACAGGCACTTTAGCTCAGTTCTTCTCCTGTGACAGTACTGTCTGGCCAGAGAATTCCCATTTTATGTAGTACATTGCCACTTGTCCACTTCGAATGTCATCTCATTGAATTCTGACCATCTTTCCAACTTAACAGGATCATTCTGAATCTTAATTCTGGCTTCAAGAATTCTGTTACCCTCAATAGTTTAATGTACATTGCAAATTTTACAT
The DNA here is from genome assembly GCA_013399115.1 of Anseranas semipalmata. Classification (NCBI taxonomy): domain Eukaryota; kingdom Metazoa; phylum Chordata; class Aves; order Anseriformes; family Anseranatidae; genus Anseranas; species Anseranas semipalmata. The sequence continues at coordinate 279,602 of VXAA01007431.1, read as the reverse complement.
GATGAGTACAGTCTTCCATCATTTAAGTTAATGAAAGAACTGACAGACCTCTGTCTGAAATACCTTCCTACCTTTAGAGCAGAGTATTAAATCTCTCAGAAAAGCAAATTTGCAGCCACCTTGGTAGTAGTGCTGATTAGCACTAGTACCTGTTTCCTCAGCTTTCTTATATGGATGTTATGCAGCTTTACCAGGGCAAATATAGATGCCCCCTTCTGCTTCTCTTATCCACTAGGCAATTATTCTGCCAGAGAACATATTAAGTTGTTTTTTTTTTTTCTTTTCCTTCAGGTGCTCAGGAGTAAAATACTTTAACAAAATCAAACTGTATTTTAGTTCTAAAGTTTCCTCTCTAATTTCTGTGCCATGGTTGCAGCCAGTAAGATGGAGGGCTTGAGGATTTTATTCTTGTGCCACTGTAGGTGGTTGTACATATGAACAAGAAAATTTTTTCAGTGTGTATAATCATCCACAGAATAGGTTTAATGCAGACTTCATTCAGGCTGGTTTTCTGAGAATTAATTTACATTTTGCATATTTGAGTGTCTACCTTTTCAGGTATTTTTATCATGATTTTTAATACAGTAATATGATGAGATTGTAAGGATTTACTTTGGAAGGAATTAGAATTAATTTCTACATAAACACAAGGTATCATTCTACAAGCCTAAAATTTATATCTATATCTATATATTTATATATATAATCTCCATAATTCTTCCTGAACGAGAGATAAAAATATGTGAAATCACATAGCAATAGGGTCTTTTGGTCTGTTCTCTCTCTGCTTCATGACTGCTAATAAAAAAATTTCAGTGGAAAAATCTACGAAGAAGGGAAAAGAACACAGGTCTATTTAAGAAGCAAGAATTTCATTACAAAACAAATTCTGGATTCCATTCACTGTGTTAAGCTTCCTTTTGTCTTTTCCATGTTAATTTATATTCTACCCTGTCCTAGATACTAAATCTTTTCCTCAAATGGTCTTCAATAATACAGAGTATTGTTTGGGGGAAGATTTTTTTTTCTTCTTTTCTGCTGAATGTGTGATGAGAAATTTGAATAACCCCTCAAGGTAACATGTTTTAAGGAAAATTTTATCAGGGTGGGAAGAACAAGTATTGGAGCGACTGCTGAGTCACTTCCTCCTACCATGCAAGGCATCTTCAGTAACCCAGAAAGCTTGTCAAAGTCAAAACCATGCTTCACTGGTGTAGCACATCTCTCTGGGATATCATCAGAAGGCTTCCTGACAAATCTTTGGGGGGACGACAAGATAATTAAGGAACTGACTTTAGAATGTGAGCTGTTAACTTGCGCACTGAGCTCAGCAGAGCAGGCAACTTGTAAATGTCACCGTCAAACCAGATATTTATTGGTTTGAACTGACACACTCTAACTTCCCCGTAAGTAGTGAGAAAATATTCCCTATCACTTGAGACATTTAAAACTGCAGCAGATTGAGCACAGACTGAAAAAAATGTTCTCTTGAGCTGATTGCTCTTATGGCAGTGAGGGGAGTGATGAGATGAACTGTTTTGTTCCGTCTTCCTTACCCTCTTCCTTTCTGCTTTTGTCCCCTACATTCCTGTCACCACCTCCAAGCTGCTGTTGTTTTTTTTTCTACAATAAAATTTGTTTCCATAGCACTATAGGGTAAGTGGGCAGCTCAGCTTATATAATAATGTGTACATGGAGGATAGGATGACATACTGGCCAGAGTACAAAATATTTGGAACATTTTTAAAAGCAAATATTCATTTTTTTCCCCTCCTTGCTTGCCAGCTGCAGACTCCGCTGTGAAACCAATCACAGACTCATTCCCAAACTGTCCAGATGAAAAAGACCTGTAGGTTACTTTGCTTATTGCCATAGCTCTCTGGAATCACTTCTTGCCATATATTTGAGTACTATATTCAGGCTAATTTGCCATCACTTTTCACCAGAAAGCTATCCCATACCCTAATAAATCTCATCTCTAGCTCTTTCCACAACTCCTGAAAAACTCAGTCCACGTTTTCCTGTGTCCATTTTCATTCTGAGTCAAAGATGCTGCTTGAAATACTTAATGGCTAAGGACCTCAAGCAGGCACTGGAGAATGCTGTTCAGGCTTTCCCTGTCATTTCCTTCGCTCTGTAGAGGATCTGGCATTGTAATAACAATTCCAGACAGGCAAGCAAAAGTGATCCATATGACAGGACTATCTCCTGCTTTCATCTCCTGGAGATAAAGACCTTTTTACCTCCAACTTGGAAAGGATTATTTAACAAGCATGAAGGAAGAACTGTCTTGTAACACTGTTGGTTCTACCATACTGAATTAAAGAAAAACCTTTACAGAATATAGAGAAGAAACAGAATTTTAAAATAATCATCTCACAGGTATGATCCATTCAGGTGGACAGGCCTGCTCTTGGGCCAAGAGGAGGCTGAAATAGTTCAGGCTTCATTCTGCAACACAGACCCCAGCACAGCCTCATTCACCCCACCTCCTTCTGTGTGCTGTGCTTGCAAAGAGCCATTGCACAGTGTGCTGCCTTGTACCGCGGCAGTTTGTACCAAGCTGATGTGGGTGTACATATACAGTGTGCTGCGATGAGCTCAGAGGAGACAGTCCCAGCTGTGAAGCAGGACATGCCCTGATGAACGTTGTTCTCCAGGTGCTCAGCATTCCCTTAGGGTACTACGTATTACCATATCATCCATTTATGAATTGTGAATGCTCATATCTTGATTCTGGAAATGCCCAGTCACCTGTTTGACCTTGCCCATGACACCTCACTTAGCCCCCACTGAAACTAGTGGAAAGTTTTCTGTCATTTACAAAGGAGCAGAATCAAACTATACTGAAAGATAAATGAAATTCAGATTCAAAGCTATTCGGGAGAGAAGCATAAAATTCCCAGGTTGGAAGCTATTTGGGAATTTCCTCTTTCATTTCAGCTTTAACTCTGGATTGAAATTATCATCTTTTACCATTCTCATCCAGATCTTTGAGATAGCTTTAGTGTAGTTTGTCAGATAATTTTCAAATATTGTAGCCTCAATACAGGAACTGAATCCTGCCTTTACATCTTTTAGTGGGAATCCTCATAAACGTCACTAAAAATATAAAAAAGCCCTATTTCCCTGAGTAAGTGCTGATGAAGGTGTGCTGCATTGGAAAAACAGCTCTTTTTGAGTGGTGTGCCTTATCAGTTTTGAGCTCTGCAAAGTAAAATCTTGGTTATCTCTCTTTATTCCACACAAGCATGGTATTAATAGCCTGGAGCAATCTCAGTGTGTCCTTTCAATCAGAAAAACGTCTTGATTTGTATACTTATATAGCACAGGCCAAGCTGAAGTGAGAATTTATTTCCTGAGGAAAACAGATTTAATGTGAAAGGTGATCCGCAGAAGTTTCAGTTTTAGTTGCCTTGGATAAGCACCAAGAAATGTAGCTGCTTGTTCAAGCGGGTCTACCATACATCTGAGAGCTGCAAAGTCAAGGATGGCAGGGAGGCAAGCAGACGAGGTTCTGTACACAGATCCCTTTTTTCAAGGCCAGGGTACATATTAGAAGTACTAAAGTAGGATTACTGTGATAACCATCAAACCCACACTTCCAGTACCCCACTTCACATTGCTTTGTGGCTCAGAAGCCTGCCCAGCTCAGAGCCCTCAGATCCTGCCCCCCAGTAGTTCTGTGCTCCCTCCACCTACATTAGACTTGCAATCCTCTTCTGCTATCCTCAGTCCCTCCAAACTAAAATCCCTCATCTCCTCCTGAACTTCAGCTGCACACTTCATTGTGTGCAAAGAAAAAAAAAAAAAGAAAAGAAAAAACATTAACAAAATATTCACTGGTCTGTCAGAAATAACAGCAACAAAAATGTTTATTGGAAAGGCATGTTCTATTTTTCTGGTTATACATTCATTCTTAATATTAATTAATGTAATTCTTGAACCTTGAAATGAGTGCAAAAATGGACAGAGGACACAGTGAGTAGCACAGTTGTCAGCTACTTGTTTGGAGTGCTGAGAGCTGCCTACAAAGTATGCTGTGCTGAGAATACTCACCAACATGAAAAAGAGACCCACAGGAAAACAGCTATTACCTCAAGTAATCTTCAGCAGAGGATGTGTGTGTGAAATAACTTTTGGAGGCCTTTGGCAATTCAATGCCTCAACCTCTGGTCACCAAACTACTAGATCGAAAAAGAGATGTTCATAAGCGCTTTTGGAATTCCATTCTTCCATAACAGCAGTGCACTAAAATGTATGGTATATGGCAAACAAAGGATGGATTAGTATGTGACCTAACAATTATATGAAGAAAAGAGGGGAAAAACATTGCACCATCTTTCTGTAAGTTTCATTTATCCATGAAATAACAATCGCATCCATATTTGCATTTCCATTACACAGAATAGCCTACCTTCTGACTTACCAGCACAGTGGTATTGTTTTATTTATTTAAGCTGGATGGTTTGCTTTTCACGGTATGACCAGCTGGTAGAAAAATAGGATTCAATAATGCGAACATTTCACAGTAAATAAATTGCATTAATACAACAATATAAAAGCTGTGCTCAGCAGTTTCTGTAGGACAAGGTCTGTTCTAGAACTATGTGTGCAGCTTTTTAAACACTCACTTGGAGAACTATGAAGGTTAAATTTTGTTATATCAAATATTACAAAAAGATTTTGTAGGATTTCCATTGAGGATTTTATTTACTTCTCCCCATTGAAAAGAGTTACATATTTAGTTGGCTGCTTTCAAGCAGAATATTCCTGTGGCTCTATTTCTTGCTCATATTCACTACTGTAGGCTTCTGTATAAGATCTTGCAGTGACTAAGGAATACACAAGGAACAAAAAAGCATAGCCATTATAGCCATTAACTAAACTTCAAGGTCACTCCAACCAGAGATAAACCACCCCCATCCCTCAATAAATAAACCACCCCCATCCCTCCACAATAAATAAATAAATAAATCATTTCACAGAATCACAGAATCACAGAATTGTTCAGGTTGGAAGAGACCTCCAAGATCACCTAGTCCAACCTCTGACCTAACTCTAACAAGGCCCACANCTAAGGAATACACAAGGAACAAAAAAGCATAGCCATTATAGCCATTAACTAAACTTCAAGGTCACTCCAACCAGAGATAAACCACCCCCATCCCTCAATAAATAAACCACCCCCATCCCTCCACAATAAATAAATAAATAAATCATTTAAAAGGTTCTTTTGGGATTAGGTCTGTTGCCTTGATTGCATGACAGATTTAGCACTCTCTGTGCAGAATCCCAACTCCTCTGTAGGTTGGCATAGAGGATGAATGTTTTTTGCTCCGTTTCTAAGAGCTGCAAGAGACACTAGCCCTCCCTTCCTTCTTCTTTGGTCTTCTCTGGTTATAGGTTACAGTCTCTGTTAAGAAAATGCTTTCAGTAGTTTGCTATGGAAGCAATCAGCAAACACTCTGCTTCTACGTCCTAAGCAGATCCTAATCAAAGAATGTACGCTAAATCTCTGTTCAACACTGTCACCTTTCCTATTGATGAACTGTTTACAGAGAAGTTATAAACATCTGAAAATAAATGAGACGCTCAGCTGGTGTCGCGACTTTGTTCCTTATGCCAAGTGATAGGAATTTACACCAAGTGCTACCATATGGCTCTGATTTTGTTATAATAGTCAATGGTAGGGCCTTGTGGCAAGTGAGCCTTTCAATAATGTGGTCCTTTGACTTAATAACCATCCTCTCTGTCTCTCATGGAGTGCTTTCAGTGCATGGCCCAGTCTAGTGCCAGTCATTTCTTGTATTTTGCTGACAATTAATACCATCTGTGCAAAACCCATGCTATTCAACAATGATAAAGTCCATCAGAGAGAGCCAGTGGATTATTTTGCTGGCACTCAAACTTTTTTGGCCTTCAAAAGACAATACATTTTTTTGTATATTGTTTAAAGAATTATTTTAGCATTTTGTTTGAGCTTGATAGAAATCCTGCATTCTTTCAGTATGAATGGAAAATCATTGTTGAAGGAAAGAACATTGTGAGGTCATGTCTTAGTTTGAAGGGTAACAAAAACAAAATTAAAATAAAACCACTTGCCTGCTTTTAATGCTCCCAGTTGTCCTCTTTCTCCTTGACTCCTTTGTAACAACTGCAATCTTTTTGTTTCTGATCCAGTATCGAAGAAAAAGAAGAGCCTTTTGAAACCGTAGTGCTTGAATATGGATGAGTGTGTGTTTTCTTCAGAAATTACCTATTTAGATATTTTTAAAGGTACCTCAAACACCTGCATTAAAAAGAAAAAAAAAAAAAGTGATGTTGTTTTTAACCCTCTGTATAATTCCACATTGCAGTGGGGTAGCTTAGCACTTGCCATCCCTATCCCTGACCATGTTTCACCAGCAGTATTGCAACCTGTGGATCCATTAGGAATAAAATTACAGAAGAAGGTAAGATGAGATTCCACGCCTTTACAGCCTTTGATATGGTCAGAAATACCATGTAAACATGTTTACAGTTATGTTTTTGTCCCACTTGTCACTATTCTGCTACCTGTGATTTAGCTATAATGACTATGCACTGTCCCAAAAGAAAAGGTGTTCTAGAAACAACTTGATAGACTTACCATGTCTCACGTGTTTCCCAGTTTTTCTCCAAACTCATAATGTACTTATAAAAATGTTACGTATACTAATGTATAGGTATAGCACTATATTATTTTGAAGAGTTCATGCTGAACTGTTTTATAGATAATTCTTGACACAACTGAACCAATAAAATAATGTTTAAGTCAATCCACATATGTTCTCTTTTGAGAATATTTTTATGCACACTTACATAAGCACCTGAAGCACAGAGCATAGCGCCATAACAAAAATCCATAGCAGAAAGTGATGCAAAGCATTTTTCTATTTTATCCCTCAATAAATGTAATATGCATATGTTCTAAACACACCCATTTCTACAGTGTACAGACACTGACAAGCTCACATTGTTCTTTCTTTAGAGATATGCCTTGCATAGGGTACATCCAGGCTGAAATAAATAAATAAGTAGAATGAAAATACTGTTGCTATATTTGTATTTATCATTAGCAAGACAACTAGAGCCTGCATTCTCTGCTGATTACAATTAATGCAAAAGGGTAGGAATTATAACAAACAAAAAATTTCTAGCACATTATGCATGAGCTTTGAACTGATTTTATTCTAATGCTCCGCAACATCCACACAATAGTCAGAAAGCTTGAAGCAATTAAGTATAATAAAGATCTAAATATGTTACTTTTCTTTTTAAGCCACTGCTAAATTATAACCTTAAAAATGAGGGGATTTCACCAGTGCCAATGTTTGCTGTTCATAAAGAAACTGAGGAATTTACTTATCTAGTTTTAATTATACATGATCTTTAAGTCTATTTTTATGCATATTTGTCACCTCTTCTGCAAGGGTGAAATGCAGGATTTCCTCATGGCATTGTCTTTAAACACTATTTAAGTCAAAGCAGAATGGGTGCTTGACTGGGCCCTTCAGCTGGGGCATGGTTCTCCTTCCATTAAAGCTGCTGGAAGTGCAATAAGCATCCCCAGGTGAGGATCTGGCCTGCAGTTTTTGAGCAAGAACTAGTTACCATGCAGCATAAGTTTCAAGGCACTTGCACTTTGAAAATCTGAGACCTCCTGCAACAAACACTTTTTTTTCCCCTGTCACACTATCCTCCTGCCTTAATGACTCTTCTGCTGACAGTAAACTAAATATTGAACACCCCTTCAAGGGATTTGCCTTTTTACTTCTGAGCTTTTCAAAGAAACTGATAAAATGTCTAATTATTTGAATAATCAAGGCAATGAATATTTGATCACTAACATCAAAGATGCAGACAAAATTCCAGAGTTGAGGTATGTGCTTAATATTGCATTACTAATAACACAAAGAAAATTATAATTTCCTTGAAAATGTGTTTGTTAAAGGTGCTTTCCTCTGCCTCTTGGAACAGTGGAATGGAGAAATATTGGGGATTAATTTGGCCATATATATTTAGTCATCCAAAACTTGTCACCGTGTCACTTGACAACCTGTTGTATGAAAGAAATCAGTAGATGATTAAGGAAAATAACCTCAAATTTGGACACACAGCTTAGCAGTGCTGGTAATGGTGTGAAGCCCAACTAGACATGGAGATTAATATTAGCTGCTACACAAGCATGGAGACTGGATCATGCTTTCAGTGTGAATGAAGTCATTTTGTTCCTAGTTTTGAGTGAGATGTACTGACAAGTATGGGAAATGAGCCTTGCCACAACCTGGAAGTTTCTGTTTGCCTTTCTCTCCCTGACAAGTAGAAGATATGCCAATTTAGTCCTAATCTCCCTTTCCTGTTTCATCCCTCAAGGCTCAGCATCACAGCTAGCACTGATCATTAACAAATACACTTCGACATTGACATGACCTAGTGCTCAAACCACAGCTAGTTGGAAAAAAAAAAAACAAACACACACTTTTTTTTTTTATGTATTTCAAACACACCTTGAGCAGGTCAGGGACCTTTCATCAAGAGCAGTTGCTACCTGGAGAAACACTGGCAACTTTACAAAGCCCTGTGCATTTACCTGCCTTGACAGTTGTTTGTATCAAGATGCCATGCTATTTTGGTTGTAGATTATTCAAATTAATAACTGCTCTCTCTCAAGATATAAGTAATTTCAAAGGCAGAAAGGCCACCTAATTGAGGCTGAACTGACCTAGGAATATGGGCTTGGCTCCTCTGCTGTCCCTGGTATAAAACTTCATTACAGAAGACCAAACATGAGATTCACTCACACAGTTACCTCGAAGCACAGAGAAGATTCAGGACTGAGTTTGCCATGCAGGTCCCTTTACTCAGGCAGAACAGTACATGACAAGTGTAACATTGTACAGTGACATCCAAGCAGCATACTGCGACGTCAAAGTCCAGTTCACAATCCCCCAGTACCTGTTTAATCACTTCCTCATTCATTTTACTACATGTATTCCCTATTGATTGTATCACTTGTCATGCATCTCCCACTCACTTTTAATCTCCTTTCTTAATTAGTTTATGAATACACTGAGTATGACAAAGTTTTATTTATTAGCAAAAGTGGTATGGATCTTTTAGTGTTTTATTTGGACTTTTTCTGGTCTGATTATCCTCACTGTGCAGTATCTCAGCTGTCTGTGTCACCTCCAGTGCTCTTTAGTGGACTACAGACATCCTGCTCATTAATCTGGGTAACTGCTTACCAGTCATATTCTCACGTACCCCATCACTTCTGGTGCACAGCTATAATATTTGGGCTTTCGACTTTCTAAAAGCAATATAGCAATATTTCAACCTATATACCAATCCAAATTCTTAGGTAGAAAATACATCTAGTCAGCTGTGTTTACCTAAAGACATTTATAGGGTATGTTATCACAATACTCTATTATTTAGTAGAGTTGGTTGCAAAATAAGAAAAATACAGTTTATTATTGATTCTGAGTTCTGACTCTAGAAGCCTTTTTTTTAATGGTTACAAATTATCAAGAGCTCCCACATGGATCTACTGTTTGCTAGGAAACCTGATTTCTTTCGATTTTTCTTTTTTAATCAGAGAGCAAAGAGTCTTTAACCAAAACAAACATACAAAACAAAACCAAAAACCTTTTTATTTAAAAATGACCTTTGTTCAAATAAATTTTAGCTGAAGCAGATATTCATAGCCCCCCGAATAGGTAAAACTTCCCAAGGCTTCTATAAATGCAGAGCTAGAAAAAGAAAGCTAATAGCCTCATTGCTTTTAGAAAAATTAGTATGGTGACACATAGCAGTATCATTTGGCCACATGGCCACCCACTAACCCTACCCAAAACTGAAATAGAAGGAAGAAAAGAGGCCACCTGTGTTACATTAACCTCACTGCCAATTAAAAGATTGACATATTGCAGGTTTTTCATCTCTCTGATTATATCTATAGCAAGTAAATGATCCAAGTGCAAGGACAAAGAGATTAAAAGGAGCATTATTTACCCAAAGAGCTCTCCAATTTCGTGACGGTAGAATTCACTGGAAAAAAACACACCTTACATCTGAGGAACAGTAGCTCAAATTGCAGCTATTCACCAGAAGAGAGAAAGCTTCTTAAAAAACAAGTAACACAACTATTATTGTAATTTTGACTGTTAAGAAATAATTGCAAATTGTTCTTGTGCCTGAACCTCCACTTGCAGATCACAGATAGACTGTAATAAGAAATTATCTCTTAAAAAGAGGCCCCATTATAAGAAATGTCTATAATATAAATGGGCATTCCAGGCAAAAAATGTGCATATGGTCAACTACTGTAGGCAAGTGAAAGCACCACTCTAGCTTCTGGCACAGTGCTACTTTGACTTCTCTCTTTTATCTTACCACCCCTTAAAGGTGGCTGTTCTCCTGTCTCTGCCAGCAGTGCCACGTCAGGCACTCGGCAGGAGCCCCTGCAGTGTGACCACGGAGCTGCCTTTGGCCACCGCAGAGCCAGAAGTCCACCGAGGGGAGAGGGAGGGAGGCGATGGTGGGAGGGGTAACAAAGACCAGCAGAAAAAAAACAAAAAAACACACAAAAACCCCAACCGTAGAATTTGAACGTAAGAAAAAGAAATTCAAGATAGCTTAGATATAGCTTGGCTAAAACATGAGGCAGGGAAAGCAGCCAGTGGACATTTGAAGGATGTGTTTTCACAATAAATTCTTAGGACTGAAATACACAGAAAATAACTATTAAATGCTGGGTAAGTAGGAGTGGTGAAATTAAACGAAAATTAAAGAAAATTATTTGACAGCAAGTGCTGTGGGCTTGCTGTGTTATAGTTTCCCAAGGGAAACAGTCAAACCTGTTTCACTGGAAACATTAAAACACAAAACACACTGGACAAAAGCACAAGAAAATGTATTGCAGAGGAAGTGCAACAGTCAGAGGTGGCACATGAGAGCATTCCTACCCCTGAATAACCCATTTTCTGGCTGCTGTTTCATTGTGATTCTTTATTTTTCCTTCTGGAACCTGGAACCTCCCACACAGCAATCCCAAGCGATGGTGCACATTTGCCAAGTGTGAAGACCTGCTTGGGAGACTGATCCCAACATACCCTACCAGTTGGTGTCATTCAGCACTGACATTTGTGTCCGGAGTCCTGCCTCTGGAGAGAGCCGGCACCTGGGGTCTCATCCTGCTGTCATAAAAGACATAGCCAGAAATTAACTGCTCCAGGAAAAGACATAAAACCATCATTCAATCCTGAAACTGTGTGATCAGCTCCCCAGTCTATTTTTATAATTGAATGGAAAAATCTTCTTTAACATTTCACACAGATGATTAGAGAACACTTAATTCACAATGCTAAGTACTACCTTAAAATATGTTTACTGAAGTGTTCAAAATGACAAACAGCTGCCTTATCACTCACACCAAGAAGGGGTTTCCACCACAGACCATAATAACAAAATGATAATTTGTGAGGTTCTGAAAAAAACATGTGACTATTAAAAATCATCACTTAATTGACTTTTTAATATCCCAAGATCACTGTCACTTAATAAAACCAAGACGATGAGAATGAAATTAAAGCATAAATCCCTGGAAGAGCCTTTCATGAGCCTAACATGCAATTATTAGGTTAAAAAAAAAAATCAGCTTTCAGGTTCTAAATGTCTCTTTGTCAATAGAAATGCAATGAGAGAATGTAAGCACACTATTAGAAACAAGAGCAGCTCACCACTGGAGATGTCTAGGAAATTGAATTCCCTGATAATCTTCAAGGTCCAAAATTGTACCAACCAAAACAGGAGTTTTACTAAAAGGCCCCAGATTAGAAAATTGTTGGTAGAGCCAAATTTTGCTCCATGTTGGTTTGGAAGGAGCAAAACATGTTTTTAAGAGTGAAACGTACTCTCCAAAATCCTGGGCAGCTCAGACAGACTTTTGAAGTTCTTCCTAGTGATTTGACAGCTCTGCAGACCTGAGCCACCAGAAGAATGCACAAAAAAGTCTTTTTTTTTTTTTTTTTCAGGTTCTCAATGCCAGGGAAACACCACAATGCAAAAAACAAACAAACAAACAAACAAACAAACAAAAAAAACAACCAAAGACCAGTGATGTAAAAATCACAAAACCTCAAAAAAGATCAGTGACAATTCTCCTCGACAGAGGGAGAGCCACACTCGGGTCAAGTTTCTGGGTGTGCGAGCCTCCCGGGCGGCTGCAGGCAGAGGCTGGGGGCTCTGCCAGCCACTGCTGTGCAGGAGTGACCTGCAGGCAGGGCTTTAGGGAAGTCTGCACTGAAGCACCTCAAGGAAGGAGCTGCCTCAGAGCCAGGAGTGCTTCAAAGCCTTTCCTAGGGCTCCCAGACTCTGCTTTGCAGAAGAGAGTCTAGATGCTTAATGAGCCATGGCTTAGAGCTGTGTTTGCAGATGCAGAGATGTTTTTTCATGAAATAGATATTTCAATTTCTGGGAAATGTTTTTTTTTCTTTTTTTTTTTCCAACAGAAGTCTATTGATGAGGTCTGACCAGTCTGTCTGCTGTCTAATTTCTATAGAAGGAAGCTTAA
>VXAA01007431.1:226493-266945 GCA_013399115.1 Anseranas semipalmata | reverse complement strand
AAAAAAAAAAAAAGTTACTTTTTTGTTAAATCAAGCTTCTACTTAAAAATTAAAAAAAATAAATAAATCACAAAGCTGACCACAGCATAGCCAGTTATGCAAAAGTGAGGGAAGTTCCAGTAAGTGCCCTAAACGTGCCAAGGAAACAGGGTCTCATTGTCTCATTGCAGCCACTGCAGATCCAGCCTGGCAAGAGAGAGCTCCTGCAGCATCACTGGTTTGTGTGGATAGAAAAACCTGGGCAGGACGGACGGACGGACGGACGGACACACACACGGACACACACACACACACGGACACGGACACACACACACACACACACACACACCATTTCTTGATACCTCACTGTTATGTTTGGCCAGTCTAATGCAGAGTAATGGGGATGTTACTGTACTGACTGGTAGGTCTGGAGGTGTGAATTGGAGCAAAAGCTACTCAGATTGAGAGGTATAAAGCTATTTCTAGCCCAAATCTCTCTTCTTGTGATGAGCCAAGAGCACCTGCTCAGCAAGTGAACTCCTACAGAGTTCACTGGTTTCTCCAGGCTTCAGGGCACATTTGTGCAGCTGATAAGCAGAAATTTTATCTCTAGATAAAATCTCTAGATAATTTTTAGCTCTACCTGCTCAAACCACACAGACACTGCAAGGTGAAATACTATAGTTTCAATTGCTTTTCTTAAATTGCACGTGTAAGAGAGGGAGCAAATAAAACACACAGAACTGCTGTTATTCCAAAGGCACCCAGAGAACCAGGAAGCTACAGCAAGATTGAATGGGACCGGGATTCCCTGGAAGGCTTTGCAGGAATTAGGGAGAAGGGAACTGTTTTTTCCCTACCACATCTGAAACTGAGAATATCGGGCAACAAAGGAATAGTGTTTGCTTAATAAAGGGTAATTTTATTCTTAGTTCATCTAAGAAAGGAACTAGAGAACTATTTAGAGCACAGAGGAACATTACATGAATAATACTTCCTTGGACAACAAAAGGAAAAGTAAGGCATGTGTAATGTGAGAGAGGAAATTGCTAGAGAAGCTCACATAATACTGTAGCCTTTTGTTGACTTTTTTTTTAATAGCTGCTACCATTGTAGAACACACCTCTGTGCTTGAATAGATGCTCTAAATAAGATTCAGGTATCCTACTAATCAATTTTTCTTACCAGGAAATACACACCCCAGAAAACATTCATCTGTGTCACAGGTAGTATTTAATCCGCCTTGGTAATAAGATGCTCATGTTATTTAGCTAACTTGGTACAGCTGATGGTATTACAACAGGGATTAATTACTGGTACACTCGTATGTGTGATGCAGCGTTTGGTCTATCTGACTGTTGTCAGGTGTCTAACAGTGGGCGACCGAGGGGAAGGACAAAGCTGAAGCCCAGCTGGAGAAGCAGTGTCTTGGCACGGAGGTCTCAGGAATCAGTGCTCCGAACCACAAGCTGGACAGCCTCCTATGCCACAGATTTCTCCCCGAGCTTGGACAAGTGGTCATGGAGCAGAATTTCCTGTTTTTTGTTTGTTTGTTTGTTTGTTTTTCTTTCCATAATGAAACCGGGGAAGCAGATCCTGTTTAACCTCAGAAACAATATTTAGTAACTTCTGCATATTTACATGCTAATGCCACATAGGACTGGTTCCAGGTGGCCTCAGCAACCTTTGGTTCATTGATAGGTCAAGTAACATTTCTGCTTAGTTATTACTGTGCTTGAAAACCTTCATTCTTGCAAGAAGCAACTGGACACTTTCATGTTGCACCATTCCCACATGGATGGAGAAATACACCAATTTTTCATAATATGACTTGACTGTGAATTTATTTCATTGTGTTGCTTTTGACCTAAGTAACTATTTTTATGTCCTGTCCAGCTGAGTTATTGCTTGATCTGCTGACAGCTAAGAAACCAGAGCTGTGAGATGAAGATTTAAAAAACATGCTTTTGGAGAAAGAATTTGGCTGAAACTAACATCCTGCCTTGGTCTATCAGAGCCATGTCTAGTGAACTGCTCCCCTTATCTAAAGTGTATCTGGAGGCAAAGCAGAGCCATTGCTGAATGTTACTCTTTGGAAAACCACAGAAGTATTTCAAATAGAATTTCTAATAGTTGATACCTTAAGGTAATGAAAAGACTTTTGAAAAGCTTTTTCTTTTTTTTTTCCTTTTTCTTTTTCCTCCTAAGCTTTTTCCTTTTCTACAGTAGTTTGTTAAAATTATATAGCAGCTGCCCAGAATAAATCTGCATAGCTCAGCTGCCTTCAGTGGGTTCCTGGCAATTGAATCACTTGAGCTTCTAGCCTTGTAATTTAGAGCATGAGGAGAGCCACATCAGGTCTGTTCTAGGCCACTAGACACTCTCCAGTAGTGACCAATAGGGTATACCTAGGGAATAATATAAGAATAAGACTTGGAAACTGAGGCAGAGATTATCATAGAATCACAGAATGGCTTGGGATGGAAGGGACCTTAAAGAGCATCTGGTTCCAACGCCCCTGCCATGGGCAGGAATGCCACCCACTAGACCAGGTTGCCCAGGGCCCCATCCAGCCTGGCCTTGAACACCTCCAGGGATGGGGCATCCACAGCTTCTCTGGGCAACCTGTTCCAGTGCCTCACTGCCCTCATGGTGAGGAATTTTTTCCTAACATCTAATCTAAATCTTCCCTCTGTCAGTTTTAAACCATTCCCCCTCATCCTATCACTATCTGCCCATATAAAAACTTGCTCTCTGTACCTTCTAAGTAAGTCCTTGATGGATTTTTTTTCTTCCCAGAGTTCAGCTGGTGGCCTTTTTACCTCAAATGCATTTCTGGCTCATTTGACTAGATATCTAACTAACTATAAACTGACAGTTTAACTAGATGTTGGAGAATTATCTCCCAATTGTTTTGAACCTATTATCTAGTCAGTCCATTTTTGTCCCCTATTTCTTGTATTATGAGAAACAATGAACAATTTTCTCTATTAAGTTCTTCATTTATGATTGCACAGACCTGTGTCATAGCAACTCCACTCATCTCTTTTCCAAGAGACAACTCTATTTTGTTGTTTTTTTTTCTTGATGAAGAAGCTATTCAATGTGTTTACTCATCCTTCTCCCTGACTTGTGTTCTTTTATTTTGTGTCTCAAGACAAGAAAGATCTACATAAGTACTACCCAGAGATCCCTTAGTTTCTTTGAAATGTAGTGATTTTCTTAGTAGTGCTGTGTAAAAATGACATATGTGAAATACAATGAAATTTGTTGGAGACTTCCAACGCTGAGGATTAAGTAAATATGATTTTACTCTGTGTATGAAATCTACTGATGAGGAAGCTAAGTTCTCATCACCAGCAGTTACAGTAACTAACTTCTCTGCTTTTCTCATGCTGGGGATGATTCTGCCTTGGAGATTTTACACATTGATATCCTTTTTCTATGGTAGATGTTTAAACTGATACTTCCTCATAGGACAAGAGTGAAAATAGACTTACCATCAGTTACATTTGATGGAACCCCCCTAACATCTATAGAAGTTGTACAGACCACAAGTCCTTTATCTTACCTTGCAGACAGTGATCTGGCAGCACTATATATGATCATGTAAGAATAATTGCTTATTACATCTATGCTGTAACATACAAACATTGTGTAATTCAGCATTAATGTCTGACAACCCAGCTGTCGTCTTTCCAAAAATACTTGCTGTCTAACTACTGTAGCTGCTACTGCTTCAACTTCAAACCAGAGGAAGAGATTCTGCTCTGGGGCATTTTGACAGGGTGTTATCTTTTGAAAAGACAGATGTTTGTGCTGGAACTGTCTGATGGTTTTAAGGCTTACGCACGTTTCAATAAATAAGTGCTAAATCACTTGGCAGGTCCTAAGTCCAGCTAGGAGGTCTTCTAGAGAAATATGTCAGAGACACACAAAACTAAGAGCAGCATGTTCTCAACAGAAGTTTCAAATCAACTTTTAAACAACAGAAAAAGCCACAAAGCTCTAGCTTTAGGGCTTACGTACGTGAGAGGACATTGAGAATGTATGAAATAGATGGAGTTGCCACTCTCTGCCCTTCTCCATTTCATTTCCCAAGAGAAATACTTTAGAGGGAGGGCAAACAATTCCTCACCTTATAAGGGATTTTATTATTTGAAGTGGTATGATAGCCCTTATTGACCCAACTTTGATTTGTAAGCTGATGATGAAATTAATTTGGCCTTTGGTATAACCACAATTAACTTCTCTGGAAGGGAGGTGATATGATGCCTTGCAGTGAAAAATGTCTCTTTGCAAGGAGCAGCACAGGGCCTTATGTGTTGTTTGAGGCTTCAATAGACTCACATCAGACTGAAGTGGTGTGTCTGCCTCCAGCTGGTCCTCTGTGCAGGGCAGAATTTCCCCTTGGAGGATAAATTATGGAAATTCTTTCGCATCAGAATGACTGACTATTATCTGATGCAGGAGTTTAATTCCTCATTCGGATTCCAGATAATGGACCGAACAAAGAACTGGAGGATGACACTGATTGAACAGTGTTTAATACTCTTTGTTTAGAAAGTCTGGTTAACCTGTCACTACTAAATGAATATAAGTGTTGTGTCTGTGTGTACTTTAGACTCTGTCTTGTGTTAATAAATAGAAGTAGGATAAACTACTTGAGCTTTAAAACTATTTACAAGGTAATACATGAAACACTCCCCTCTCTCTTTTAGTCTGGTAATTATTTATTGAACGAAAGGATGGGGAGGAAAAGGAGAAAAGAAAAACAAAATAGGGATCCCATTTTTTAAATATTCTGAAAGCCAGGAACAGATAAAGAAGATATTTTCTTTTTGCCATTAAATTAGCAAAATGCAAATCTGAGGACTCTAATTCTGGGAAACTTGCTCAGTAGGACCACTTTAAGTTACTTTGGGATCACAGACAAGCATATATAATACAAAGATAATTAAACTGAGAGGTGGGGAGGCAGCTGAAAAAAAAAAAAGTACAACGCCATGTATAGAAATAAATAAATAGATGTATGTATGCATATATATACACACACACAAACCTTGTGAAACTTTAAATTTGCAAGCTGTTCTGCACAAGGATTTTACATCTATATAATCTGGCTCTTGGGACAAAAAAAAAAAAATAGACCGCTTTAAGTGGAAGAGCTTTGCAAGTTAGAACCTAACAGCATTCCTCCTTATTCCCACTATTTCATCCTGCTCAGTTAAGCACATGCTTAATTTTAAGTTTGGAAAATAGAATCAAAAAACCTTGGCTGTCTGGTGCTGGAGCTCTGATGCACTCTGATCCTGTCTGCCTTGTTAGAAGCTGGAGAGGGTCATGGTGTTGGGCACTGGCAGCTGCTCATTGATTCCAGATGTTGGAAGAAGGGTTTGTTGGAACAATTCTGGTTTTCTTTGCCAAAATACAACTACAATTACAAATAAAAAATTAAAATTTTGGCAAAGAAACCCCCTTCTCTTCTTCAAATTACAGCCCTCCCACCCCACCTCCCATCCCAGATGGAAAACCTGAAGCAAAGGTTCCATAGCTGCTGGCTTGGAGGCTCCTGCAAATGCCACCCTCTCTGCACCTGCCAAGGACTACCTGCCTCTTACATGTTTATTCATTTTTTTCTTAATTGTTTATGGCCTGTATTTCCAAGCAAGCAAGGCATCAGCAGCAGATAGTTAGCAGGGCAGTAGAGTAGCTATTAGAGTTCAGTTTTTTACTTTCTCCTTTTCCTCTGCCTGGCTATTTAAAGCAGTATGAAAGCTTTCCTTACTGAAGTTACAGGTTTTTCCCTGGGGGTGGGGGGTGGGGGATTTGAAGCTTTTCAACATTAAAACAGCTTGACATCTTTCGTTGTTTGAAATAACTTGTCATTTAAAAATGCTCCATATATTTTTTTCAGAGCTTATAGTGGTTTAAAGCAAAGAAAAAAAATAATACGTATTTATGTAATTTGGATTAGGTGGGCACCTTTGAAGCAGTTCTTACTAGCATCCTCTGTTACTGTGCATGGACTTGCAGAACGCTCCCTCGCTGTGCGAAGGATCCTCTTGTTTGAGCCCGAACTGAAGGATGCACCCTGAGATCCCACAACACACTCCACTCACCAAGGGGTCTTTTGTCTACAGGATCAGACTAGAGCTCAGCTCCAAGAGCTCAGAGCAAGCTCCAAACATTTAGGATATAGACCTCAGCACCAACTGCTTTGCTCTGCAGATTTACTCCTATTGCAATACAATACTTGGCAATGGGGACAGAGCCAGGTCTGGCCCGCGCTGTCCCATGGGCCGGGATTACCTCCAGCTACGTGTTTGCAGGGACCCAGCGGCTCAGTGGAAGCTTGGAGGCACAGCTGCTGTGCAAACACAGACATTAAAGACCTGATGCATTTGTTTGTCTTTGAAATTTGAATAATAGCGACATTTTGAGAGAACAATAGCTTTTGAATTTCTTTAGGGCAATCTAGTAAAGTAGCTGCATGTCAAAGGATTTGCTAACAGCTGGAGATGTTTGAAAATGCACCCTCTTACTTTTGTTAAGGAAGAATGGGCCTGTAGCCCCTGCAGTATTGCAGAGATTTGAGATAATCTTGGAAAAGATATGTGCTTGCTTTGCACATATGTTCTAATTTCAGAATAAACAGCAGCAGGTGATCTGCTCTCCAGCTCTACTCCTCCCCTTTTTTCTGGGAATGTTGCTGCTTAGTGGGTATCCGATGGTACATTGAAGAAGGACTTGAGCCCTATGAATGACAAGCACGAGGTGGCTTGTCCCAAGCAATAGCTATACGCAGGTTATGCATATGTAGGGTTGCTGTACGAATGACAAGCTCATGAAGAATCAAGCGCACTGCACATGCAATGCTCTCAGTGCCCTCCACTGCAGAGCAGGGGGTACGCAGGCTCTCAGCGCTGGTGCAGGAATTGCAGCTGGACGAGGCGCTCTCGGAGGCAGCCTCCGAACTCCTGTGCAGGCGGCGTGCCGGGCGGGCCGTGCCTCTGCTCCGCTTCCAGCGCCTTCTCCAGGGAGCCCTGCAGCTTCTTCGGGGAGGAGGAATGACAGTGCCCCAACAGTAATTCTTAATTATTTTCCAACTTTGACAATTAATAACTAATAAGTCCTATCTAATCAAATGGGATTTCAACTCCATGGTCTAAACTCAATTTACTGTACTTTCATAACAGTAATTTTTTCCTTTTCCCTTCCCTGAAGGCACCGTCTTCCTTGAATTCTGGGAGGTGAAGATTAAGCTGACAGATGGTATCAGTAGAAGAATGATTATGAGCTTTAAAAACCTTGATATTTTGGCTTAGTACACCATTTTTCATGCAAATACTGACATGGATATTAGCATCCAATTAAGAAAGTATAAAACTATGCTATTCTGTTACACTTTACATTACAGTCATTTAATGTTTCATTAAAAATACTGAGAAAGGCTGCTCTGAAAGGGATAAAAATCAATGAGGTATATGTTACTTCTGCAACTTTTCTGCTCTGGTACTATGTGGTAGTGAAAATTTACTATGTATCTCTTTAAACTATTCCCTTAAGCTGACTGAGGCACTGCTCCTGTTTTTGGCTCCTATCCCCACAAAAAAGATCAGTTTACATCATGACACACTTCCTGGTGATAGGGGTCTCCTGAAATTTCCCTCTATGTGTCAGTAGAGTACTTCAACAGGGTTAAGGTTGAGATGCTTGTGATGAACCCAGGCTGATTTATTTCTACAGGTTAGGTTACGTTGAAATGTATACCACTTGTTAGTTGGACATCAAAGGACAGGCAGTGATTTGTGCCAGCCAGTGATTTATACACCAAAACTACCTGACAACCTATGTGAAAATGTTTTTAAATGTCCGCTCTTAATTCCAGTGCATCAGAGTAAAAAGATAAGGAAATAAAGTCTACTCACAGATGTATGAGGAAAATTTTGGGGTAGGTAGAAAGAAAATCAAAGCTGATCAGACTTACTTGTGGTAGTGGTCACTGAGTACATTTCTTGGTGGTTCACTTCTCTGCTTTCATGAGATGTTTGTATTGTCTGGGGAGGGGGAAACAATTTTTAAGTTAAAGAATTAGTACTTAAAAACTTACAATCTAACTTTTTGGCCAAAGAAAAGAGGCCACTGTGACTTCATGCTACTTTTCGTCCATATAAAGCAGATTTCCCTGTCTTTTTTTTTTTTAGAATAGAGGTCCTTATGATGCAGTAGCAGTAGCTAAGGTAAAGGTGAGATTGTGAAATATTCAGGGAACTGCAATGCCGGCAGGGAATCCATAGGCAAGAACAAAGGCATTAATTACACTAACATGGACATGTAGATGACACTACCACAACATTTCTAAATTATTTTGAGTGTCAACATTTTCAGAAAAGGCAAAACTAGCAAATATCAAGAGGTTGTTTTTTTTGTTTTGTTTTTTTGTTTTGTTTTTTTGTTTGCCTTTTTTTTTTTTTTTCCCTTGGCAAAACCCATTTTCTCAGCACTTCCATTGAAAATGACCCTATCCAGTATGGCTAAGTAGAATTTGGACATCAGGAATAATGCTCCGATTTATTTTAGTATCACTACATTTGCATCACTGTTTAAAAATAGGGAATAAATGGAAGGAAATTTCCCAATCTCACAGTAATGTGAAGTCAACTATGAAATAACCTATGTTTATTTTAAAAACATCAAAATCTTTCATTTGATTTTAGTATTTCTCTCTGTACACAACATTACCCATTTAGCTTAAAATTAAAATCAAATTCATGCTTTGGACTTTCTCTAAAAAGTTTTGTAATGAAATGTCTTGATAATTTTGAAATCTTTTCCAAGGTGTTTTTTGAGTTAAAAAAAAAAATCATAGAATCATAGAATGGCTTGGGTTGGAAGGGACCTTAAAGATCATCGGGTTCCAACGCCCCTGCCGTAGGCAGGGATGCCACCCACTAGATCAGGTTGCCCAGGGCCCCATCCAGCCTGGCCTTGAACACCTCCAGGGATGGGGCATCCACAACGTCTCTGGGCAACTTGTTCCAGTGCCTCACCACCCTCTGAATGAAGAATTTCTTCCTAACATCTAATTTAAATCTATCCTCTCTTAGTTTAAAACCATTGCCCCTTGTCCTATCGAGTCCCTCTCCATCCTTTTTATAAGACCCTTTTAAGTATTGAAAAGCCGCAGGAGGTCTCCCTTGAGCCTTCTCTTCTCCAGGCTGAACATCCCCAGCTCTCTCAGCCTTTCGTCACAGGAGAGGTGCTCCAGCCCTCTGATCATCTTTGTGGCCCTCCTCCGGACCCGCTCCAACAGGTCCATGTACTTCTTGTGCTGGGGGCCCCAGACCTGGATGAAGTGCTCCAGGTGGGGCCTCACGAGGGCAGAGCAGAGGAGGACAATCACCTCCCCTGACCTGCTGGTCATGCCTCTCTTGATGCAGCCCAGGATGCAGTTGGCCTTCTGGGCTGCAAGCGCACCCTGCTGGCTATCAAAACTACCTTTCATAAATGTCTGGATTTTAATATGCTAGATTTTGTTATTTTAACCAAGAAACATGTAATTCAACAGGTCTTGACCAACGATGGCTATATTAATTTACCTCTTTTTCTTGGACAGGAAAAATCTCCTCCTTATCACATTTATTGTCTGTGAACAAAACATAATAAGGAAAATTATTCAAAACATATGAAATGTTGTTTTCATGAGAAACTTTTAAAAGCCTGGATGTGAAGCCACAATATTTTGTAAATTAGTTAAGCATTACATGCTGGCTAAGCCGGGGCAAGCTAGTACATGCACTTAAACACAGACAATAAGGTAATGCAACTTAACCTTCTGTCATCACAGACTGAACTAACATTTCCTTACATGTTTCTTGATTTGAGAGCAAGCAGTTAGGCAGGACAGGTGGCAGGGGATGAGTTACTAAACTGTAACTTGATCAGCTCAACAAGCCTGCAGTTTCTAGGACAAGAAATATGTGACACCTCTCCCTCTTGCTTCCTTTTTTTCTTTTCTATGTAATGTGGACATCGATCCTGATCCCCCTCACCTATTGCTTCTGACATACTGCAAAGCAACTGCTGCATATAGCAAGGATGACTGACCTGGATGGATCAGCCTGTAAAAGTGGCAGAGGTTACGGGTGATGAAAAAGAAACAGCATTGCCATCCAAACAATGCTGAATAGAATAGAATAGAATCGAATCGAATCGAATAGAATAGAATAGAATAGAATAGAATAGAATAGAATAGAATAGAATAGAATAGTTCAGTTGGAAGGGACTTATAAGGATCATCAAGTCCAATTGCCTGAGCACTTCGGGGCTAACCAGAAGTTAAAGCATATTATTAAGGGCATTATCCAAATGCCCCTTGAACACTGACAAGCCTGGGGCATCAGCCACCTCGCTAGGAAGCCTGTTGCTGTGTTTGACCACCCTCACAGTAAAGACATTTCCCTAATGTCCTGTCTGAACCTCCCCAGCGCAGCTCTGTGCCATTCCCGTGCGTCCTGTCTGTGGTGACCAGGGAGCAGAGACTGGCGCCTGCCTCTGCGCTTCCCCTCCTCGGACGTTGCAGAGAGCACTGAGGTTGCCTCTCAGCCTCTTCTCCAGAGGAGACAACCCAAGTCCTCAAGCTGAGTCCTCAGCCCCTCCTCAGAGGACATGCCCTACAGCCCTTTTACCAGCTTTGTTGCCCTCCTCTGGACGCTTTCAAGGACCTCAACATCCTTTTTGTATCGTGGAGCCCAGAACACACAGTAACTAGCAATGGCTGAGCTGCAAGTATTGCTTGCAGGTTGTCTTCTTTATTCAGAGGTATGAAAACCTCCAGCGGGTAATTCTCACCTCTCTAATCCTATTAGCAGTAATGGAAAAATGCCAAGCCATTTTCCACAAATCTTCATTAGCTCTCTTTAAATTCATATAGCATCCAAGATTAGAGTGCAATCTTGGTCAAAGAACAATGACTGGACATTAGTCAGCCAAAAAAGCCAACCCTGTGTAAAAGGGACATTGTCAGTTCTAATTATAAAGCGCAAGAACAGAATATCAGAACTAAGGATTTTTGTTTGGAGATGATCTTTGTGGGCCTCTTCCAACTCGGGATATTCTATGGTTCTGTGGTTCTGTGTTTAAGCTTATTGGTTTTATTTCATTTGCATATGGGTTGGTAACAAGATTGTACTCTGAGTCCATGCTATGAAGGCAAGCTTCACAGCCACTCCTAATAACCCCTTCCTTTTTCTCTGATGTCAATAACTACTTGCAAACATTTTAAGATTTAAATCATTGGTACCATAACTAGCAGCCTGGCTGATTTCGCAAACTCCTCTTGTAAAGTTTTCAGAGACTGATGTACGTTCTTATGGTTGGCATAGAGGGTAGGAAAAAGTGTAATTTCATGCAATGGCTGGAAGCTGATACTAGACAAATTCAAATCAAAAGGAGTATATTGCAGATAGCTAACTGGCAGGACAACTTACCTAGGATTCTTACACACACAAAATCCTTCTGGGGGTTACTCATTTCACTCAAAGAACAAATATTTTAAATCTTTTGTTCCAGAAAGTCTAAATACTGTCATCTTAAAAAGAATAAAACATCAGAACAATTTTTCCTAGATGAAATATTTTGACATCTTTTTGCAAGATTACATCCGGCTTTTTCCCATGATGTACCAGGCTCACATCATTGTAGAAGGAGCCACGTGGGAACACAGTGTGGACAACATAAAACAAAGCAGCAACTCAGCTGCCTACTCTGTAGAAAATAAAGAATTTGGGGATTTTTGCTACAATGTTTAGGGCCTCCTGTGGTTTCTGTTCATCAAACGTTAAGTCAGCACTCTTACAGTATCATTTAGTTCTAAGTGACCTATTCTTTTCTGGAGGGATTCAGCCGTAGAGGATGAAGACAGGGGCTATCCGTCAGCTTGGAAATAAGGATGTACACGAATACTCTGCTGGGTCAGCCCAGGCCGAGTGTCATGAGAGATGGAGGTGAGCAGTGAATGAAAACTTCCAGTGTCTGCTCACAGCTGTGCCTGCATTTATCCCACACTGTATTCTGGCAAACAAAACTCAAGGGAGTATACATTAGAGAACAATCAGACTAATGATCTGCAGAGATTCTTATGTTAACGTTATCACTTTATAGTAAAAGTATGCTTTCTAGCAAAATGCCTTTTCAGTTCCCTTCATAGGCACCTACATGAATACAAGGGTGATAATGGCACCTTCATTATTTTAGGAACACATTTACACCTTAATGAAAGAGCTCTTGTGGGGCACAAAAGACAGAGATGCAAGCGCTCAAACTAACAGAAAAAAAATGTTTTGTGGATTATGTAAGAAATGAAAACATTAAGTGTTCACTACACTACCTTCTTCATCTTAAAGAAAAAAAAAGTGCTAATGAGATTTATACTATAGCAGTTAAACTTCATCCTATCATTGCAACACCCAGCCTATTATTATTTCTGTAAATTATAAGGAAGAAACCTGCAGTAAAGCTTCTTGTACAACCAGGAACTGAGGGGATTTGCTTCCAGCAGTGAAATTGCAGTGTTTTCTTTTGTGACAAATATCATCTCCTAAAATAATGACTGACTAGTCTTCAAACAGATGTAGCCAACAACCTTAATACATCAATGCATTAAAAAAATTTGGCACTCTGATCTTAACAGTTTTAAAGACATGCATTTTTAAGAAAAAATAAATGAGGTTTATGGTTTGTGGTACATTAAATGCACTTATGAGATTACTGAGTGACAAAGTTCTGGCCTCATATTCTTCTGGGCAGTTCCCAGGTCAGCAACCAGCAAAATGCAGCATTGCAAGTCTATTAGAGGAATACAGTAAGGATTTTTACTTCAAACAGCCCTTTGTTAGGCATTCAGTCATAGAAAAAAACACACACACACACACACACAAAGAGGAAAATGAGGATGAAATCAGAAGTCAAATTTGAAGTAATGCAAAATACTGAAATCTGTCAGCATTTGATCTAAGGAGCCTACAGAATTACCATAATGAGCATATGTTCAAGTTCAGAGATAGCAGACACTTTTGATAACCCTCCCTCAACTTAGTTCATCTCTGATTTACATATTTAAATGTTCTCTTTTTGAATGACTTAAATCAGGGTCACCTTCATCATTTGTACAGAAATACACACACAGCTTTCATTTATATAAATGTTTAACTACAAATATTGCACCTCAATTTTTACACAGTAAATCTCTATCAAATTGCTCATTTTCTTATCCAGTAATTTCTGTAACATATAATTATATTTTCTTTTCCTGCATGTGTGTCAAAACTCTGTCTGCATAAATGATACTTGAATTTCATTCCTCCACATCCTGAGTTCACTAATTATTGGATCTTTTTTCTCCATCCTCCATAATCTTCTCTTTTAAACTCCTCAGCAAAGTCCATCCTGGACAGGAGCAATCAAGCTGTTTTCAAGCTTTTATTGGGACTCATGTATTTCCATGAATAATTCAGGAACACCATAATTCTTCTAGCACAAGCCGTTGCTGTTAAACACTTGTGACTAGCTCAAGTATTAGAAGTGATTAAAGACCATTTGGTCTGGACACTAGGGAGATCTAATAGCATAAACCCCCAAATTCCATTAAAAACATTAGTAAACGCCTAAAGAATCACAAAAATACCTTAAAACATTGTGGAAGCATCTTTAAAAGGCAGATGTCCTTTTTTTTTATTTTTTTTCTTGTACAGTACTCACAGGAACCATGCTATTCGTAAGAACCACATAAGAATATTCACAATTTTACCTATAAAGAACAGATTTTGAAAGTCATGCCTTCCTACACAGCTAGTTGTAGTTAAGTATGATGAATAAACAAGGCCCAAGCGCATTTTGCTCAATGTAACATTTAAGCCATGACCATTTCTTTGTGGTATTTGGCTGGAACACAAAGTGATGCTTCCAAGCTAGCCCTTGCTGTGGACATGTTTCCATCCAGAGTTAGCCCTTCTGGCTCACTCACATCTCCAGCTGCACGACTGACTTGGATAGCACCAGAATGGAAGTGGGGCCTGACAGTGCTCTGTATGCAACTAAATCCCTCATGTAAAAAGTATCTTCTCCTTTTAGATGTTTGTTTTCTTTGCTAAACAGAGCCCTGATTAGGCTCTTGAAGTCAAATTCCACAGCAGGATATCAAGGATACTCTTACTAGGATGCATAGATCCCGAGGCATTTGCGTGAGAAAAAGTTGGACATCTAATCAGGTCCAGTTTGGAGCTGTACTTGTATTCCACATACAATTGTCCTCTGCAGGCCAGGGAAATTCACCAAAGGTTTCTTTAACACCACTGTAGCTGTTTACAGCCAGTTATGTACTTGCCGTTTATATATGAATCTCTAAAGATACTTCAGGGCAATACCGGAGAAGCAAACTGCGTTAGTTGCTCTGCCATTGGATATACAGCTTCCATGGCTCCAAACAATGTTCTCTCTTTAGTGGGAAGTTTTAAAAATCCTACCTCCAATTTTACACTTTGGCTACACTATTAAAAGCACACAAAATATTGTGTGCAATGTTAGAAAGTATACATTCATGCTCTTGCTTAACTAAGTCCCTGAGGTCATTTGTCAGTGTAATGAAGCACCCACCACGAGTGCAGCCAACCGCACCATTCAGCGGGCTGAATGCTGTGTGTACCTGCGTTGCTAAAAAGGCTTGGGGCAGTGGATGAGCTCATTATGACTGTAGGATTAGATGAGTATTTTGAGTCTGAGCTTGCTGTTTCCGTACCCAGTCCTCTGTATTGTATCAGGTTGCTGTAGGCATTTCCATACTGCCAGGAGTGAAGGGGGATCAATTTGATTCTTTTCCACTGTGAATATTTTAAAATATATCACAATACCTGCGAGCACTGTGTGTGATACTGCTGCACCTTCTGTACACAGAGTAACTGGGTTTTCAGAAAGAATAAAATGATCCCTCAATTCCTTTCCACTCAGTACAGCTCCTGGCCCCCACCGGTGGAGCTACTGCCATTGAAGTTCTTCATCTCACATTAAAAATTACACCGAAAGGTGCTAGGTAGTCAGTAGGTCTCACTGTGGTAATCTCTTCCTTTCTCTCAGCCCAATCCCCTCAGTCACTCCAGTCTCGGGACTTTCTTCTCTTTCCCTTGCCTTTGATACCACATTCTCTTTTTCTCACTTCCATTCCCCAGAAATGTAGAATTCAGGCAAGTGGACGCTCTTCCCCTGAGATGGGAGCAGAGGAGCCGTCCAGAGGAGGGCAGCACCGCGGACCACTCTCTCAGTGATGCTTCACCAAGGAAAACCTGCTCTTGCTGCAAGGAGAGGAAGAAGCAGAGACAACAGCACAGCAGAGTTTATGAGAACGAGTGTTATCCAAAAAGGAGAAAATACATTCTTTCCTGTATAGTATTTAGTTGATTGCTAGCAAATGGAATGAATCATTTACCAATTTAGTAGTTTTAGTGCTAAAGAAAATACCTTGCTTTTATGAATGACACAATGACATGTCAGTCAGCCAACCAAAAAGCCCACCTGGATGGCAAGGTGTGGATAAAGGTCAAACATAATTATTTCTTTTATATATATATGTACATATATATATATATATATACATATACATATATATATACATATGCACACATTCATATTTGTGAAAAAGAAAATGCTCCTACCCCAGAGCTGTATGCACATGAAGAGTTTATTTTCTTATGATAACTACTCATTATTCACAGTAAATAAAGCATCATGAGGTTTATAGAAAACAAATGTTTCCAGCTCTGTAAAGAGAGAACTTTAAAAATAACTTAAAAATAGCATGATTTCCTATTACAAAATCTTCCTTCACATTAGACACATTAGACCCTTCCATCCCTGCCTCCAAGAAACGATGAAAAGGCAGAAGTATTTAAGTATCTTTAGGACCAGTTACCACCTCCAGTTTCTGACAAAGCTATCATCATAAAGCCAACCTCCAGATGACTGTCTTCAGTATTGTATGGAAAGAATGGTATGATGCAGATCATCAAATGTGGCAGGAATCTTTTTTGTGGAAATGTGGTAAAGTGAAAGATCTTTGATGTACCCTAGTAAGTCACCATAATTTAGGCTTTTAGTAAGACTGAAGTAGATGACACGGTTTAGGTACTGTATACAAATATGGCATACACCTCCCAGAAAAATAAGTTTCAGGTTTACTCGCTGATGAATTGACCTTTACTAAATTAATTATTAAAACGAGTTAATCCTATGCAATAACATTATCATGGAATTTAGTTTTTCATCAGCTTGGAAACCAAGCATTTTGCTCATCAAATTAGGAAGTTCCTGATTCCCACAGCAGTAAAAATGGAAAAAGGTAGACAAGTATATCTAGAACTGCAGGATACACATGAAAGCATTAGTCTAGCAGTCAGTTTCTTCCTAAAATCAATTTATTCAAAATTAAAATTGGGATAATTTAAATTATATCTTCAATTTAGACTTGGTAAAAACTCTCCCATGAAACCCTCCAGAGCTACAGAAATTAAGGCAGCAAATGTAATTGTGCGTGCCATACTCACAAGTAAAAGGAGCTGAAAGGAAAGCTGAGGAAAGAAAGAATGATAAAAAGGATCCCTAGTAAAACCTTACTGAAATGCAATCATTAAAAAGAAGAAGAAAAAAAAAACCATAACAGCTATACTTGAGTCCTGCATGATGTCTTTCTCAGACTGCTATTAAGCTAGTATGTGGCACAGGAATAGAGCATATAAAGTCACAGTTTGTTTATATATATATATATATATATATATATATATATATATCAAATACAGTAAACGTGATATTCCAAAGCTTCCTATGTTCATATAAAAGAAAAACATAATTTTTAAAACAAAGACCTATATTTGAGCTCCTCTTCTTCAGGAAGGTTTCAAATCTTAGAAGTGTGAAATAACAAAACAAATCTCTCACAACAAAGAGAACTGCCTTTTATTTGTTTCCTTATTCACTTATGTGCAAAAGCCTACTGATGTTTCATTCATCTGCATCAAATTAAGTTCTGGTGGGAGGTTGGGTTTATTTTTATTTTATTTTTTCTCCCAGGAAAGCTGACCTGGTTATTGAACTTGACTCTATTGTAAGAACCTATAATACTTCCTTGGTGCTGTTATTTTCCCAAGACACTCACAAATTGCACAGTTCTGCTTTCCTTGATTATCAAAATCTGCTTATTTGAAAGCCTTAAATGAAAAAGTGGCCTTAAAGAAAAATCTAGCTATCATTTCCATACTCTGAAGATTAATTTAGTTTATTGTTTAATTTGACAAATAAGCAAATATTTATTGAATAGCTAGTCATTACATCGTCAAAGAATTATATATTGGGCTGAACTAGTAGTTTTGTTACATTCATTTATCTACCAGTCTTCATTTATCAAAAAGGGTATATCATACTCTTTATTTATCACCTAAACATCAGACATTTTGGTATTTGCCTGGTGTCACCCTATGTTCAATATGAATTTTTTTTTTTTTACAGAAGGATGAAATGGGTTTTGCAAATATAAAATCTCCGAGGTTGCTTCCAGATAAATAACATATTCAAATGCAAGGGTTATTACAATGAAACTCCTAATTATACCATACACAGAAGAAAATGTGGAAGATAGAAAAGGAGTGCACTGCATCAGAGTTATATTAGCCACAACTGGAGTAAAAGGTTAAGTCTTGTCTCACTAAATTCAACAGTAGATTTGCCATAGCGAGCTGATGAACAAGCAGCTACTTTCCTGACACTCTAGTTCCTCTACAAACACTAAAGGATTAACTTCAAAGTTGGCTTTTTTAAGCCTTAAATATATGTTTATGTAAAACAGCCACCATTTCCTACACTAGGTGGGAAATACTGCAAATGTTAGTCAGTTGAAAAAATAGTGAAAGCTCTTGCAGTTGCCCCAGCAACAAAGACACTTTCCAGCAGGCATTTGCTGTAGCTTTCACGTCTCATTGTTGCTGTATTTCCATCTTCTGAGGTTTCAGCAAAGTGATCAAAATATGTGTACTTCCTTACTTAAAAACAAAACCAAAACAAAACAAAAAAAGAAAAAAGAAAAACAAAAAAGAGACTATGTTGAATATTTTGCATTTATAGCAAATTAAGATTCATGATATTCCTCACTGCATTTTGTTCATTATCTGGCTTCTGAGAAGTAGGCATGCTGCTGCCTCAGTAATATCTACAGCACATGGTAAAGGATCTCTGTGATCAAAATCCTTCATTTTTGACTTGTTTGTTTTTAAGCAGAATATTGGTTTTTTAGTTAGGCTGCATGATAAAAGTGTGTTTAATATTAGCAACTTCTTGGTTGTGTTCTTATATCACTGACATTTTGAAAATGAATTTAAAATAGCATAATGGTTTCAAGGACTGTTTTCAGTAAAACCAGATGGTCCCATTTTCACATCCAAATATTATTTCTACAGCTCTCTTCTGTTTTTCTCTTGGTTTTATTTTATTATTTATTTTTTCCTCTAGAAATATTTTGTAAGGGTTAATTAGAGAGAGATTAGAAAATTAAACACATTGAAAAGTAAACTACCATTTGGTAAAAATGATTACTGTTATCAATGTCCTGAGAGTGTCTTGAAGAAGAAATGGAAGCTGCAGAGTCTGGGTGGACGCTAACTGGAAGGTTGTTCATTTACACAAGTACGTACCAGACAAAGGCCACACATAATCAGATGGCCTGCAGAGCATGTCCTTCTTTAGAAGTCCCCAGTCAATCAGGGTGTTTTGGATGACAGAGAGAACTATTGCCCTGAGATTTGTTTCTGATCATGAACCCTAACCAAGAGCAAACTCTTGAGCTGTTCACTTACAATATGCATGACAAAACTACACTTAAACACATTTATGCAAGGTCATGTATTTTGCTCACATGATCAAGAAAAATAACAGACTGGTTAAAAGTGATCATTTCTTGTAACACAGCATGAGAATTTTCGTCATCTGTAAAACGGGCAAGATCAATAGTTAATTACCTCGTGAGGCAGTTGGCAGAACTGCCGAACAATGTTGTGTAAAGGGCTACCGATGAGTTAGAGAGAGATCAAATTCTGTTCTTATTTAAGATGTGTCAACGCCTCAATATCAAAGTGTGACTTGTGCAACCAAGCATGCCAGACGCCTCCCCTGGGCAACGAAAGCAGTGGTTAAGAAGTGACACTTCAGCGTGGCCTTGTGCAGCCTCAGGAAAGGTGCAAAGCACGGAGCGTGCACACAGTGTTAACGATGCTCCAGTCTCCACTAGGGCATCAGTGCCACCATCACGCAGCCTGTCCGGGCTGCTGCTGACAGAGGGGCCACACGTTACTCACACTACTGCCCTGTCTTTGTTCTGCTGCTAGAATTCACCTCTAAATGACTTTTCGGAATTATTTCAGGTGTATCACAGGGCAATGCACGTTAGTATTGGAAACAAAGCATTTATTGAACTACATGGTTTATGTGCTACTTTATGTCCACAAAGTAAATGAATCATTGCTTATCTGCTAAAAAAAAAAATCAGATGTTTAGTATGTCTTGAGTGCTATATATACAGCAGAGTAAGATGTTATTTGAAAAACTGAAGTTTGGGCCTCTAAAGTATCAAAATATTTATATATATTATATTTATATACATTTTGAACTTCTTCTCTCTTTCTTCTTTGAAATTATGTGTTATATTTGTAATTGAATCATTATGCTAAATTCTCCTTGGCACAAGAACTAACATCTTTTTACAAGTCAGTTGGCTGCTTTATAGTGCATTACTGTATTTGGAAAACCACAGCTGCTGAGAACTGGCACTTCATGGAAAAATACAGAGCACATCAGGTATTTTAAGTTCAAAAGTGGGCAGTAGGGAAGGACAGTGGAGAACCCTTGTCAAACAAAAAGTGAAATTATTGTGTGCCAGGGAACAGTGGATACCTCCATAACGCTGTCTACAGTATAGTTTAGCCCCCCCCCCGCCCTTGTCCCCGAAAACAATCTGGAATACAATGCCTTCTGAAAAAAAAAGGTCTCGCCTTGGCATGCAGTGCTCATACTTTTCCGCTCCGTTCAACTAAACTCACCACGCAAGCTTCAGGGCACTTCCAAGACATGTGGCACCCTTATGAGCACATTCCATGTGCACTTGCAGGCACTAATTGATATTCTCAGTGTGGGTCACAATAGGTGGATGTTGTAGCAAACAGCATCTAAAAGGAGATACAGTGGAGTTCCTAGTGCATCAAAAACCTGAAAAAAGTGACAAAGCAAAAACCAAGCCAAAGTCCAGTCAGAAGCTTAAAAACTGAAACAAAGAAGGTAGGCAGCTGCTAATAATCCAGTAGAAGCAACATTCTCTATTGCTATGTCTTAGTGGCAGTTAGCCAGTTTTGGAACAGAGGTCTAAAAGTAGGATGTGTGGTGAAAAAAAAGACCATCTATAGTGCTGGCTATTGATACTCTGAGACCTGTTCTTCCTGCAACTGGTAACGATACTACCATTTCCAACTGAACTTCAGATGGCAAAAGTCATGACACTAGCAAAGCAGTCTAGAAAGACTGGGTTGGTTGCATGTATGTGAAAGCTATCATAGACTAAAGACTCAACTCATTCATCAGTTCTGGAGAAGACGGCTTCATTTGCACTATACCTGATAGCCACTGGAAAGCCGCACAAGGACACGTTGTCATTGCAGCTCCTGGAATTCAGCCTCCTTCACCAACTCACTTAAGGTTTGAAGCCGCTAGGATTTATGGTGATGCCTCAGGGAATTTTGGGCTGAGTTTTTTAAAAAGAGCTCCCTCTGACATTGCTAAGCAGCAAAGCAAAACATCGTTGCTAGTAAGGGTAAACTGATCTTATTTAACTTTAGACATTTACAAAATATAGCTGCCTCCATCAAAGCTAGTTTTCTGGGTTCCCGTTGTAATCAACAGAAATGAAGCTAATACATTCAGGGGACTCCTGGGTACTGTTCATCTGCCCAAATGCAGGCACGTACTTCAGGATGACATGAAGTATACTTTAAACAGCACTGACTAGATTTTTTATTTGGTACAAAGAGCAACTAGACCACTTGTATGTGCCTATATTACAATCCTTTTACAGTCACCTGAATCCCACATTGAAGGACCAAAACATTTGAAATACTGATTAAAATACTTCATGAACAGGTAACAGGTAAAAAATACATATATATTATTTTTACATAACTGCACGCTTCAGGTCGTAAGCCAACCACATCAGGGGCAAGTAATGGCCTCCAGAGAAGCAATATTCTTAACTGCCCTGACAGGGCTTGTACCAGCTTGTTACAGACACCAGGGCAAGGACACTGCACTGACATTTTAGGTATAGTCATGTTTTGTCCTGTTGGCTGCATAAAGCATTTTAATACAGAAAGCCACTTCAATGGCAAAGACCCTGAAATAGAAACGTTCATGCGGACCATTCATTTTTAGAACAGTTAATCATAATTGATCCTTATGCGGTGAATACTAAATAAGAGTTATTATTAATAATGAATAATAAGAATGAATTATAATGGTTTGTTTATTAGGCTATCAATAATTAACAGGGATTTGCCATTTATTGTAAGTACTGTTGCTGTTTCTGTTACAGATTTGGATGGCACAATTTATATGGTAATTTTATATGAAACAGCACCTATTACAGCATGGCTACTATGATAGAGTAGAAGCAAATGATGACTTTATCGGTTTTGTTAACTTTTTCATTTTATTCTTTGTTAGCACAGCCTGCAATGTAAACATGATGTAGTGAAAGGAATGAAGAAGTTTTGTGCAAGTGTAATAATTTTGGCTAGGAAAGTAACTTTCCCAGATACTCGCACGGCAGAAATAAATACAATGGGATGGAAAAAAAGGCAGGCAGGTCAGCATTAAGTTGGAGCAGAAGGAAGGGTACCAGCGTTTGGTAACACCTGCTGAAAGCGCCACTGAAAGGATGGAGAGGCACAGTAACATTGTCAGGAGGAACAGTTATCAAGCATGGCAATAGAGGGACCGCATGGGGACAGAGGAGGGCAGGATCCCGCCGTGTGATTCAACCATTAAGGCATCATCAGGGAGCTGTGGCAGAGATATGTGGGTAACAGCCTCATGCTTCCTATAGCAAATGACCCAGACAGCACTGTCACTGTGTCTAGGGCAGTGGTAGTGTGTATCTTTTAAGCCTATTGATTCAGAGCCTGTTTGACCTTATACCATCAACAGAAATTATTGGACTACGGGAAAAGCTAATCGGAAGGACACAGACGATGGCTTTCACAGCAGGAAAGTTCAGCATAACCACCTTCTATTAAAGTCTAAGTCTGTATTTTTCTAGAGAAATAGTCTGCAATACATGAAACATGAAGTTTTTTGAAAAAAAGTTTTGCTTGTAATAGTGAAGATCTTACATTTCAACTCTACTTAAGAAAAACAAAATATTACTGAATGAACATTCAATACAGGAGTTACACTGGCTGGCATAAAAAACATACTAAAAGCCTGAAATAAGTTTTAAAATAAAGAACTTGGAAATATTTAAATATTCAACAAGATGGGAAGTTTGCCATGTATGCCAGGAATCTGTCTAAATGTCAATGTTAAAGATTGCAACTAATTTCAAAGGAAAAACATTTCTAATATGCATTCCAAATAAAATTCATGAATTAAATAGAAAATATAAGGTAGAGATGAGCAGGTAGAATATGTATGATCAAGTTGGATTGCAAGCTGAATTTTTAATTGTTGTATTACATCAAGAGAATTATAACTTATCTGTCCACAACATTTCATAGAGACTTGATAATTTCAGAAAACAAAGCCCATCTTTAAGGTTTTTAAAATAATTCTACAATCTTGTCAGAACCTCCAACTTTGATATTAATTAGCAGTGTTTTCAGAACTGCCTTAGATGAACCTGTATGGCACACAGATGGCAAGTTATTTACATGAGAAAAATGAGAACTGGCCCAGCTATGGATCCCTAGAGGGTGCCATGACCCATTAGCAGAGGAAAGATGACCTTTACTGAATAATAATTGAGAACTATTACTAAGATAATTACAAAACCAATTGACTGCCAGAAGGCCTAGACCTTGGATCCTCAATTTATATAGCAACTGCTCTTGATCTGCACAGAAAAGAAATGCGCTTAGGGTTCACAAACACCATAACCTCAACATCTGCCTGCCATCTAAAGATAATGATCTGGTATTAATTAATTTGAACAGCGCAGTCATTGCAGAGGTAGACTGCATCACAAATCAGATACTTAACATAACTGGAAGTTATCATGTTTTTGTCCAGCCTGTATTAACAGGCAGAACAGTATAAGGTAAATTAAGCTATTGCAGGTCACAACATGGAAATGGATTAACTTAATTCTCTTTAACAAGGAACATAATTGCAACTCTGTGCTAGCTGTTGTACTGGTAAAGATGATAAAAGCAGTTCTTAACATTGTTTTACAGAATGCTCCTATCACAGTATTTTCTAATGCACATACCTTCAACAACTTTGTTGATTCCCTTCGCTAGAGGAGGTAGGAGAGGGGAGTTCTTGGCTTTTGAACTACAACTTTATCTTTTTTTTTTTTCTCCTTTGTTTTCTGTTTTTCTTTTTCCCCCAAAAAGAGTTGCTGGGAACAAAGCTAATAATAGGTATTTTTTTGCGTGTATGAAATACCAATACTCCTCTGTGGATGAAATCCTGGATAGTGCTAGAATCAATGAAAAACTCCCCTGAACTTCTCCCACACCTTCTATAGGGATATCATGTATAGGAAGAAATGCAGCTGGCATGCCATATGTGTTACTGATGGATTTCCAAAATTATCCTTCCTTACATATGAAGGATATTTTAAAGAATATTTCAAAAGCACTAACCACTTAGTGCTAAGTTTTGCACCTGGGAACTGATATTTAGGAATGTAGAACACCAGAAATGCCCAGCACTCTAAAAAATCATAGCTAGCCTTCCTCCTTAGGAAGGAAACAGCTGAAATTACTGTGTCAAAAGACTTTGGATAAAATGTTCTCTCACCAAAATCTGCTTCTTGATTTTTTTTCTCCACTACTGAGCCCCATAGTTGGGATTCTTTGAGGACTTCACTAAAAGGAGTATTACAGGTGGCCGTTCTTCAAGACAGACAATTTAAGTCACAGCATGAAATTTATACAAAATTCAATTCACATTTGAGACCTGTAGTAAAAAGAGCTGCCAACACTGACAGAATGGTTGTTCTGTATGATAAAAATGCTAATAGAGACAATTTCTTACCCTAGAAGTACCTATATAATAGGACGGGGTGGAAAGAAGAGATAATGCAATCAATTCAAAACAAGATGTGCAAGCTAAGATTCAAATTTATGATGAGTTAAAAAAAATTAACTGCACTCTCAGGTGACCTATCTATCTCCACATTCAGATTCTCCTTGGGAAAAGCCAACTGGGACCTGAGGACACTGTGACTCTTCCACTGAACCTCAGACATCCCACCAGCAGGACAACCCCACCAAATGGTTGGGCTTGAAGGGTTAGATCAGTCAGGGCTGATGGGTTGATTTATTACAGCTCTGCTTTCCACAGGGAAGATCTGGGGGGAAATAAAAGCACTGCAGGCCTTCCCCTCCTCTTCACATTGTACCTGGCTGTAACAAAATCAGAAGCAATGAGAGCATGGAGGTAAGGCCAGTAGCAATACTAACCACGAGAAAGTCTTTACAGATAGGGGCCGGGAAAAGCCAATTGTCAACCATCTGCCCATGTTCAAACTGGGACTAACCAAAGCACTACATTCTCGGGAAAGTTTTATGACAGTGTACTTGATTTTTTTTACAATGACAATAGCTTAGGAGACAGCATTTTCTTAAAATCTTTAACATTTTATTGTAGTGAACAGTCAAAAACAGTCATTTAATACATGTTTCTCTCATACTAATATTAATAAAATCTGGAAAAAAAAGCTGAAAAAATGTATCTTCTGGGAAAAAGGACTTCGATGGCAATCAGAAATAGCAATAAGATACGAGACAAAATGAATCAAAAGGAAAAGTGCTTAAAAGTGTGCAGTCGCTCTCTGGTAGTTAGAACTGAGAAAGATGAATACAGTTCAGCATAACAACGAAGAGTGGGATTAAGGCAGAGTAGGTGCACACGTTGTTGTATTAAATCAGTGATGCAACAGCAGCTGACACTCCTCTCAGGAAATAATCCTTTAAGTTTTCCAGTATGGCATTTTGAACTTGTTTAGTGTATGACTTAACACCATCCCACCAATACTCCTGGAACAGTCTCGCTGTCACACATCTGATACAATCTCAGTGCAATTTCTGAATCTCAGACAGAACATGGAAACTCTACATCAAAATCCGCACACAGTCCTTGGAATCAAGGAAGCTCCTCACTCCTGGGGAGGAGCTACTGCACCTGTCTGGTGGCACCTTCTTCCCAGTACTTTGCGGAGCATCTGTCTGTGCAGATTTACATGACAGACAGCAAAACATCCATTCTCTGTGGATTATACCTTTGTGCTGTAAATGCATCCTGGGAAGGTTTTCTTTTTAAAGTTTTCTGGCAATCACCCCATTTCCATCAATAATCCCTGCAATGTAACATTTTCATGTGGTCTTTCCACAGGAGATTTAGGCTGTAGGATGGCACTTATGCAGCTTTTGGCTGTTGTAATTGTAGTAGGGATCAACAAAATTGGACGTTGTTCTGTCATCCTTGACGGGGCTCCTGGTGCTAATCAGGAATTACAAATTGCACATTCAGATAGATTTAGAGACATATAGTATGTGACAATTCAGCAAGTGGTAAAGAACATTGTTTTGAATTCTTAAAAGTTAGTGATGCCAGCTGCAATGACAAAAATTTTTTGAGCCCTGAAAAAAAAACTAATTAGGTATAGGAAACAAACAGATTCCAGTAACATAAACTATATTTTCATAAATTTAAGGCCAGGAGAAGAGATTAGTTCTTCTACATTGAGTTTTTGTCTCATAGACACATTCCATCCAATTACCTCTGCTATTGAGCCCCCATAACTTGTATTCAGCCAAAAAATAACTTTCAGAAAGTAGATAGACTGTATCTGAAAGCCTCCAGAGATGACGTCTACCATTTTCTACTGCAATGTAGCCTACTCTGAAGTTTAATTACCGTCTCTGTGAAACAGAGAGAAAAAAACAACAGCATGTGCTTTATTTCTAATTTGAAATTGCCTTGCTTTAGCTCCCAGCTACTGGTTCTTGCTATATGTTTCTCTGGTAGATTAAAGAACCCTGTAGTATTTCATATTTTCTTCGCAGAAAGGTGTTTATACAGGCTTAACTTTCTTTTTAATAAGCTCAACAGAAATCTCTCACTGGAATGCATTTTCTCTGCCCTCCAAAACCTCCTTGTACCTCTATTTTGTACATGCTCTGTTTTTTCTGAAGCATAGATTGCAGAAATATTCCCAATATTCTACTACTCACCTGTAACATTTAGAGACTTTAAAATCACAGCACTACTTTAAACCCCGTTTCTATCCAGAATCTTAGTGAAATCTTTGCCATAAGGAAATCTAAGCAAATTTTGCCATGGAAATCATGAGGAAAAAGAGTTGAGGCATTGAATGCATGCAAATGTACTGAAGAAAGCAAAAGAATAGGTCAGATTTAGAGCACAATAGGCTAGAACACATATAAAAATAGCAGAGCAAGCTGTATAAGCAACCCACATACTACTTCTTTTCG
This sequence comes from Anseranas semipalmata, assembly GCA_013399115.1. Taxonomy (NCBI): domain Eukaryota; kingdom Metazoa; phylum Chordata; class Aves; order Anseriformes; family Anseranatidae; genus Anseranas; species Anseranas semipalmata. The sequence continues at coordinate 240,168 of VXAA01007431.1, read as the reverse complement.
CAGCACTGGAATAAAACATTCTCTTCTTACATAAAAAGCATGACTTGCAACAAATCATATTTCAGAAAGATCTAGAAAGAGAGAAGGAAAAAGACAACTCAATTTAACTTATTATAATAATTACAGAACTCTGATCTTTGTGTTTGCTATTACAGTAATTATAGTATCTTTCTAACATCCCAAGTACTGAATGGGTGATCACATAAATGTACTGTTCCCCAACAGCCTAATATAGACTTCGTAGGTGACCAACAATACTATCAATTACTCTTTTACCAATACTGACTAAAACATGAGCAGTTCAGCTTTTCCTCCTACTAGTCACCATAAATGGTTAAAAATATTGGGAGGAAAGATAGGGAAATCATAGAAGTGGACCAGATTCAGAAGCTTGTGAAATCACAGCTTAATTTTAACAGAATACAGACAATTAAATGAACATCATATAAACACAAAAAACAATGCAGGTTACAGATCTTGTTAGCTATGAATATGCTTACATGTTTGTTAAGATGACCTTGATTTGTATGACACAGACTGGGCACCAGATGGACAACAGCCTGAGGGAAATATTTTTTTTCTGCCAAAGTACCGATATTCAAGTTCATTTTTATACTTATGTTCTCTCATTCTGCTTCTTACAAATTTATACTCACATAATATTTCTTTTTACTCTGCATGGCCACCTTCTTCCTTGGTCATCCTTATGCTTATTGGTTTGTTATACTGATCTCTATCTGTGGAATAATCTGTGTTTCTGTGGATTTATTATTCTTATAAAAAAAACTTTAGTTCTGCAACTTTCCTGTTTTAATTCTGCTAGAAATCTTAAATATCTACATTTATTTTTTATGGATTATCAGCCACAGACCGCAATTCTTATTTTGAGGTTATAAAAAATAGCATGATGTCTGACATGAAAACATGCGATTCATAAAATATTTTTTTAAAGATCCTCAGTCTATTTTTAAATCTATGACTGCACTTGAAGCTAAGCACAGCTGCCAGTCAAAGACTTAAATGCTTGTTTTTATTCCTAGCGTGGCCAAGAATATAACGGTTTAGGTGAAAGCAAACTGGACCAAATCTGCCATCTCCCCAAATCTGACTCAGTTTAAAAAAAAAAAAAAAAAAAGAATTGCAGGCTGTATTCAGAACAATCAAAATTCAAACAACATTTCCTCACAGCCACAGTCTGCTGCTAGTGAGATACTTTATTTGGCAAAAATAATTTTCTGCACATCCAAATACACAGGGTCTACATGATTGTAGCCCAAGTATCTTTTATAAGCTAGTAACAAGTGGGAGTAGCTGAAGGTGAGGAAAAGAAATGTTTAGCAATAGCAGAGATATGGTATGAAATACACACTTTCATTTAAGATAATAAGTTCATGTTCAGAAAAAAAGCATACTGAAAAAAGATGGCTAAAAAATCAAAAGCTCTGGCAATGTAAAGTAATGTGCAAATTTAATTTGTTCATTTGTTCAGGTGTACAATAAAAGAAAGGATCATCACCATGCCAACCCTAGGGCAACTGCCCCATTCTTCTTAGAGCGCGTTGGAAACCTGTTTCCATGAAGAAACAGCAACTCACTTTGTCATTGGAATTTTTATGCCTTTACTGTAAAAAAAACTGATTTTAGTGATTGTTCATACAACAGTCTGAGCTTTTCGAAATCAATCTTTTCTTATGAAATCCAATAACAGCTTTCCCCAGTGGGCATATTTAATTTTACCAAATCCCACATCAGTTGAAGCTTATTCCTGTCCACATACAAAGCCTAACAAAGACAAATTTCTTATTTTGTGTTCTGATTTGTGAATTGAGACCATGTCTCTCCTTGACAAAAGAAGTGAAAGCAGAAGTAGGATATGTCAGCAAATCCTTTTTTCACTGTTTTCTTCATTAAATTGACCTCCAAAAGTATCCAAGCACTATAAAAGCTTAATTATAGAGATTCAGTCAATAAAACCTGAACTAAATGGTTAATTTGTATGAAGTACTGAGGAAAAAGTATACAGTTCAAAAACAACAAAACAAAGCATCTGCAAGCTCCTGTGCTTTTGTTGTTTGCACATCTGCAGAGAATATTCAAGTGATGAGATGGGCTTCTGTTCTTGCTCGGGGAAGAGCTCTGCTGCATGCACTCGTGTTTCTGGGGAATGAAATACACGCTCATGTAGTGGTGGACCTATCAAGGCAGAGTGACCTGGACTCAATGGTTGGAAGGCCATGACTCTGAACTATAAAGACAGAGAGACCACTGGCAATCATCGTCTGTCCTCAGGCCATAGCCGAGGCAAATATAATCTCTTATCACTGCACCTCCCAGGTATTGGAACAGCCTAAGGAATCCTACCAGTGGCATACAGCAGCTCACAGCGCAACCAGTTCCCATCTCTTTTCTTTTTCCCCTGCCTCTGTAGCACTGAATAGCTCTGAGCCCCGGCTGCTGCTGATGGAAGAGCTTGCTTTATCCCTAGCAGCAGCCTAGTTTAGAAATGAAGCATTGTATTGCAAAAAGAGACATTTTTGGGTGAAGTATCTCCAACAACTATAGAAAAGAATAAGTAGATGCTTTCATTTGCATTTCAAATTGTATTTATTGGACCATAGTGTGCTATTGGTTTCTCTAGGGTTTCTATAGGAAAGTAGTTGGAAGGTAGTGAATATTGACTGATTTTTTTCAGTAACATCTCATTTCACAGTTTCTGAGCATGAAATCAAGCCATTACACAAAAGAAAAGAGCTGATGATAAAAAACACTTAAAACAGCCTTCTATCTTATACAAGCATTGTTGAAATTATTAACCTAAACCACCCAACTTTTGACAGAATGTGTAGGCAGCCTCTCAAATTCTGGTTCTAGCGTGTACAACCAGAAATAGATTTGAGAGACCTGCTCTGCTGCTTGGATGCAGCAGTCAGTCTCTAGCACCAACATGAGGCAGAAATCACCAGGCTTGACACCGTTACGATGGGATTTAATACGAAAGGAAAGCTCTCAGGTGCTTCTTGTTGCTATGAAACCATTGACATTTACTGTTGGAAAGTAATTTGTCCTTAGCGTAGTACTGAATTAGAAAGTAAGTAAATGGTATGTCTGCAGTACTGAGGACACTAATTACTTTCAAATGGAAGATAACACTACCTGAGCAGACTACTTCACGCTAGTTGTGACTGGAAAAGCTTAACGTTGCATCTGCTATACCCTAACAGCAATACTGGCTCTAAGGTGAGCGCTCGAGGGCAGGAACTCCAGGTGCAGTAAAGGTGCCTACCTTGCATCTATGCTATTTTTCTCAAAATGAGAATCTGGTCTCTAAGTGTTATTAAGTGCCAGCATGTAAATTATGCAGTAGTGAAACACAGACTTCAATTAACTTCCAGGCACCCAGCTAGATAAGATTGCTAGGTTTCTGGGATATACTTTGGGTCCACTATAGCCCCCTTCTTTACCAGTAGGAAAGGAGCAGGTAACAGGTAAATGAGGGCAAGAAGATGAGCAGAGCCTTCATTTTGGGCAGGAGTAGTTCTGGGGCTGAGCTAAGGACACCTCGTTCCAAGCTCACCCTAAAGTCAACCCCATCAACACAGAAACAGCTTTCAATAAACATCTTTGGGACCCAGCATCACTACAAACATTCCCATAACAGAAGTATTATTTTACTTTCATATTTCTCTATAATAAATCAATGATTTTCATTACAACTAGCAGTTCAGGTCACAGGCCTCTAAGTAAGAATGATCCTTTCTCCAAATTAGTTATTGGCTGCTTGGGTCTCAGATCAAAAATCAAGGAATAGAGGTAATTAGGATAAACAATTAGCTACTAAGATTTCCTTTGAGCAACAGGGCAGCAGGATGTGTTTGGACATTAAGAACTGTGCAGCTGAAAAATATTTATTGGGTCATAAATATAACAGGACAACATGAGTTTGAAAGCTTTCTTGTTTTTATATGAATAATAATACAGTACGTTCTTTTGTATTTCTTTCCTTTGTGGATTGAAGTTGGTGTGTATACTTTCACATGAATAATGCAATATAGCAAAATTGATGGCACAGTTCTTTTGTTAAAGCAGTTATGAAATGAGAAAACAAAATCTACAAGGAAAAGTTATGAAAAAAACAACATTTCACTAACAATAAAAAGATGAAGTTGCCTGGCCGTTTACATTTGTCTCCTGTGTCATGAATATTAGATCAGATTCTTTTTTATTAATCCATTGATAGTTCCATAAGGCAACTCATTTTTGATAAGCTCTGTCAGGACTGCTGTAAATACAAAAAAGATTTATGAATTAATTTTCATACGTAAATGACAAAATCCTCTGGTACTTTTGAAATATCTGCCTGCAGTTAAAATAGAGATATATGTGCACACAGGCACACGTATCAATTTAAAATTCAGATCAGGCTGTTCTTTTAGAACATAGTTTAATGTCAACTGTCTTTTTCTGTAGGAAAGAACAGTAAACTATGAAGATAATTGGTACTGAGGGCATAGTACAAGTGGAAAAAAATGGACAATCTGTGATCTGAGAAGTGTATTGGACTAAAGGTGTCGTGTGGGATTTTTTTTTTTTCCAAAAGCATTTTTGTTTTCAAGTATCAGTGGGTCACATATATGCCAGAGTGCTGTAAAAACAGAGACATCTTCAACTCATTACTATTATTACTTGAATTGTGTTTATAGCTACAAGTCCCAGTCACGAACCTATTAGGCTAAACAGCACAAAAAGCATAAGCTCTAAATAAGTCTACCTATGAAGCTACTTGGATAATTCTCCACAGCCCTGAATATCTGTGTAAAGCTGAAAGTGTTACTAAGCTCCACATTTTCTGGCAGTAGTAGACCACAAAGGTGATTCAATCCCTCCATTTCCTTTTCTTTGCTAGTGAGGCAAGGACTGCAGTGGGCTTACCAGGACTGCCACTGCCACCCAGCCAGCACGTGCTGAAAAGGCAGTGAGCTACAATGAAAATTTTCTGCATTTCCGTTGTACCATGTATGCAGTGGTGACCTGCATACCAGTGTATCCATGCTAACACTTCAGAAGTGCAGCATCTCCCTCTTGCTCTGCATCTTTCGGATATTTCACAAAGGAAATTCAGTATCATTCTTTGTATTTTACAGATGGGAAAATCAAGGTACAAAACCATGTAGTGACTTGCTCCAGAAGGATAAATGTCGACTCTTTTTAACAGATCACTAGCTAATATAATACAAGTTTGCGTAGTCCCTTGACATGAACCTTTGTAGGTTCTACAAGAGAAAGACAGAATTAACCAGTTCATTGCTAGACAGAAAATCAGGGCCGAGGTTTAGTTCTGGATTATGCTTCCTCCATTCGGTTTATCCATACAGCACGTCGCTACATGCTCTGTTTATGGTGTGCTATTTGATATAGTGTATAAGCTCCCTGGAGCAGGGGCTGTAAAGTGTGGTACCTTCCACAGTATCTAGTGATTAATTTTTAAGAATAAAGGATTAAAATAAATATACAGTATCTTGTGAGAAGAAATAAAAGATTGAGCTTCACAATCTGCTGTGCTCTCCTTAATCATCTAGAGCCTAAATAACTTCCAAAAGCACAGGAAGCAACTTTGCTGCTATCATTTCTCACCTGTGGTGTGTCCTCACATTCTCTCCACAAAGACACACTCTGTGCTGTGTAGTATTTTGTTCTGATGGTGGTTTGACTTAGTTTTAATATACATATAACTCTATGCTTGGTATAGAGAAGCCAGATTGAAGGATGGCATGGTAATGGGATTTGTAAATACTCTTCCCTTCTCAAAGGATCTTATTCCATAGTGTCAATCTGAGCTTTGCAAGGATCCTGCTTAGCAACGTGTACTTGTGTACTAGAAAAATCCAGTAATACCTGAGAGTGATTTAAACCAACTTGGTCTGCACTAACTTTGGGGTTACACTTAACTGATGTAATAGATAAATATTCTTTTAAATAACAGCGTAACACCCCACACACCCTACTGAAGTTCAGAAATATTCCTTTATGTGAAGGGAAAGCAACAAATACACTTAATAAAGAATTTTCTTAAATAAGGAAGCCAACATAAGAACTAATAGTACTAATAGTAAACATTTTTCCAAATATAGAGTTTAGTTATACTAATTAAATTCCAGTACATTTCCTTTCCATATGAACTTGGTATTTTATACCAACTTGACTGTATCCTGGAGCCAGACTAGAAATCTATCAATAAATGCATTTGTCATGTGCTTTCAAAATACACACCTCAAGCTTATTTGGATTACACTAATACACTATGAAGGATATACAGAAATGTGTCATGTGAAGTCAGAGACATATTGACAATCTATGTCTGGGAGCATTAAAAATAAATAAGGAAAGGAAAAGATAAGTACAGAGAAGGATTTTTGTATGTCCAAGTTCACACAGCATGTCAGGGAGCTGATCTGTCCTCTGCTCTTACACAGAGAACCATATATTATCCCTTAGTACTAATAACACAAACAAGTATATCATTACAACCTCTCATTATAGTCCCAGAGAGACTTTCTGTCAACTGTGATTTCGCATTCTTTTGATCTGAAATATATTAACTTACTTTCTTTTAGTTGTAAAGCATGCTTTACTGACATTATAGGTCTTCTGTTTATTTATTTACCTTACTATTCATTTATCTATGTTACTATTTTTCATGTTAGTTTGATTCATATTAACAATTTTATTTTAAAATTGTTCAAACCCATTGTACCAAACCCTTCCTGTCAAAATGGACTCTTACAGTTGGTTTTTGAAAACCAGATAAGAAAATGTTCATTCAATTCAAAACACTCCATAATGCAAAAGGTATAAAAATTGGTAAAGTATATGTTACTTCAATTACTAGGCCAAGATTGTGAGGCTTGCAAAAACATAACCTCTTAACAGACATTAATAAAGAAAACAACCAAGATATACAACAAATAATGAAATATACATTAATAGATCAGTGACTTGTGTTATCAGAAAAAAATGCTGCAGGTTTACAAGAAAAAATAAATCACCAGGAAAAAGAAAAAAGAAAAGCTGTAACTAATTAAAAATCATTTAAATAAATCTTAGTTTCTTATTTTCATGATATTGAAATATTTGGGTTAGCAGCTGATCAGAATTTTAACAACGAGAAATGAAGGGTGATGGGGGAAAAAAAAGGGAGAAGGCAATGATATGACAGTGAATTTCAAGAAATCAGCCCCATGTTTTGTTGATGTCAATGAAACTATTTGGGCTTTATTACGAAACTATTTGTTTTAGTCAAGCTCAGAATGTGGCCCACCATCAACTTCAGCAGGACGTTGTGACAACATATTTCACAGGTGATTAAACCCAACATGTGCAATATCCTTAGGGTATTATATTACCTGCAAGCAATGTCTAAAAGATGGAAGAGGAAAAAGTAAATAGAGCTGGGTAGAGTAGGCATTCACTGTATCTCACTTAAGTAAAGAAAGTAGTTTCATTACATGCTTTACTACAATGCTAAGAAATGTGCAAAAAGCACACGGCTGCGTTACAAAATGCGCAGGTCCTCAGTTCAATGCGTTACTTAGGTTGGTGCTGAAGGAGCTCTAAAAGGAGCACAGAGATGGAAGGGGCTGAGAGCGCCAGAACAATTCTGTTAACCTATTAACTCACAGCCCCTGAGGGCTTGTTCATCATGGTGCCTATCAAAGTGCCAGTCTTCTCTATTACCTCTTCCTTCAGAAGAGGTCTGTCTATCATTGTCATGCTCTTCTAGCAGGATTATCCATCATTTTGGGTGAAGCCAGATCATTCATTTTCATGGCTGTCTCTGTTAGCAAGTCAGGAAGAAAAAAAAGTGTTTTATTCAACAAAAGAAAAATGATGGAATTGCCCTCTTAATCATTTTCTTTTATTACTTAATCCAAAAGGTTGGGAGGAGGCTCTGCAGTTTATTATACCAGCAGTCACTGACACCATTACATTTCAGGCTGTAGCAATATGTCCTGCTTTTCAGCAGCTTATAAAACTAGCCATAAACATTAACTCCAGGCAAGAGTTTGTCATACTGTACCCATGGCTCTTGCTCAGAGTGATTGATTTGATTTGTTTTTAATTAAAATTGATTCAGAGCACTAATTGACTCATATGATTAGTACTGTGGTAGCCCTTCCAGGTTTCCTGTTCACACCTGAGGTAGGCTGAGATAACCAGAAATCATGGTGGGTGCATCTGAACTGCAGCCTGGCTCTCCTGGAAGCTGCGTGCTGCTGGACCAAGCGTGCAGAGATACTGTAAATGTTGGTAGAGGCTTTACAAATGACACTTTTGGCTAAATATTAGGCTCAAAACACAAGTCTAAAGTTATATCTTGTGGGTGGCAAGACTACACAGCACACACTCCACTTACAAAATATTGCAAAATTAATCAAAGAAAAATAGTCATATTGTTAACCCCTCATCAGCTTCAGCCACACAATGAATTGAACAGAGCAATACTAGGTGAATCTTCTAGCCGTTTTGACAAAATTAATTTATTTTGGCTGTCCACTGTCCTCACATACCTTTAATTATTCCCATATCTACCACAGTTACCAGAAGAATCTCCATATATGAAATATTTAATAGATTTTTCTGAAACATATAAGTCAAAAAGCCCAAACTGCAACCTTTTTCATGTTAATGTCCTGAAAAAGTCAGCCACTAGCTCCTGAGAATTTACAAAGGTAAGTGGCTTTGGTAAACCAAAATTTATGAAGTTTGCCTTTTTTTTGGATTTGTGCTCTATCCTTGGATTACTCCAGGTTGAATAAATCCTCATCAGTTGTTCTTTTTCTGAGTATCTTCCTGTTGATGCTCTAATCCCAGCAAATTGAGATCATATTGCCATTCCTCCTTCACTGACAAGCACTACGTTTGTCTCTCCTCACCTCTACCTTACCTGCATATTTTCATGAAAGTTTTAGCAACTTAACTTTCAGACCACCTCTCCTATGTTAGATTTGGTTAAAACTAAGTGTTCAGAATTTATTAGCCATAGGTAGGCAAGGAGGTTAAAACAGATTGAAAATAGTCACGGGTGAAATACTAAAGTGGGGTGATAATGCAGTGGTTGCAATTGCAGAGGAAAAGTTAACATATCATAGCAGGGCAGAAATACCAGAACAGTGTGACACAGGATGAATTCATCCCAAACTCAGTCTTGTGAATGCCTGGTGGCAGCATACTCTAATTCTGGGGCAAATGCCTTCTTCTACCACGGGCTGATCCAAAGACTTCAAATATGTGGGAATCATTCTTTTGACTGCACTGGGATTTGGATTGGGCTTTTGGGGAAAGAGAGAGATACCGGATAAGTCTACATTTTATTTGAGGTAAACTCTCATTACGCTCCCAGCCAGCTGGGCACAAGTCAGCTCCAGAGCAGAGCCACAGTTAGCATGGCACCAAGCCCAAGCTAATAAGGCTGGCTGAAAGGCAGAGTATATTATCTCGCTCAGCACCGTACTGCTGCAGCCATAAGGCTCCTGGCCAGCTTGGCACTTCAACAGAATAAACATCACATCTGCCTGGCAAAGTGCTCCAACATCTGCCTGAAAAATCCCACATAAATACACCCATTGCTGAGCATTAACAGTCATGGCGTATTCCTTATGAAATAGTGTGACCGCACTACAAAAGCCCCTAAATATTTATACAGAACTAGAGCTCAAGAAATAATTGCTTGGCTAATTCTTGATAGTCTGAAAATGGTCTTATTACTCTAAGTGTCAATTGCTCAAGTACTACTAAAGAAGGCACTTCAGAAACTTTGAGTGTCTTCTCACAATCACACTTCCAAGAGCCATATTTGTCAGCGATGTCTAAGTGTTTTCAGGATAATTGTGCTAGCCTAATAAAACCATATGTCAAATTCCACAGAACCCTTGAAAATCAACCAGCACATTTAAAATACAAAGTTAGGACCTTTAGACTGATACTTTCACCTTTACAGGTTCCCTTCTTTGCCCAGGAATGCATGTAATTCAATATGACAGATGTTTGTTCTATAGCCTCACTATATAGCGACCCCTATTATGAAGGAGCTGATTATACAAGCTTGGATCTCAGAGTCCTGGTCCCTTCACAGTCCTTTCAGTGGATAGTAAAGAGGTTCCTTCTTCTACAGATGTTCACTGGTACCTGAAAGGATCCATCCTATGCTTTTGAACCCTGATGAATACCATGAATCTCCTGCAGTCTCGCACTATGTATTTTCCAGGAGGAAGACCATCAGTTTCTGTCTTGCTTCTGGAATTGGCTTCTATTTGCTATTGCTCTATCAATTGCAAATTTTTGTCTTGGTAATTGGATATTTGAACATCACAATGCTAATCCAGACCAGTTCTTAATTTTTCTCTCCAGTGCATAATAGGGTCTTCCAATACAAATTCAGTTAAAGCATTCTGAGTAAATGCACGCATTCCAAAGAATCCCTAAATATTAAGGAGTCTACTGTGGAGTTTGTTATCCAGAATCTCCCCTTTGCTAAAAATGATTCAGTTCTTTTTCATAGATTGCTGGAACATTTGGAATACTTCAAGTCTGTCAAAATTCCTTATGCTTTCATTACACATAGACCTCAGTAATACCTACATAGTAAAAAGTTCACCAAATTCATTATCTAATTTTGATAGTAGAATGTTGGTCTCAGAGTTTGCACTGATTTCATCTACCATGCCCAAATACAGTTTATCATCTGCAACTGTAAGTGTCCAGGGAATTTAAGCCCAGAACAACAACAATAAAGGTCTAACCTATTTTAAAAACCTTTTTTTCCTGCAAAGCTGTATACTATGGAACCGGAGAAAGAAGTGGATCAAGGACACTGAAGCAAAACAGTGCAGAAGTTACGTTAAACACACCTGCATTCACTCAACATGCGAACCACGCCCCTGACAGCAGCAGAAAGTGAAGATTTTCCAAATTTCCAACAATTTTTCCAAAATTGTTGCCAATACAACCTAAAAAAGTGCAACTCCCTGCTCCAGCTTTGGGTCAACAATCTCAGAAACAGGATTCTACTTCAGGGTACTAACATCTGGTCTGCTTTTAGACCAGACTTAATCTTAATGTATTAACAAAAGTAATAAGAGTGGTAATGTGTGTTCACTTCTATGAAAAAAGCAGAAACAATGTGGGATAGATGCTAGGTGAACTGTTAGAGCCCACACCCAGTCAGTTGTGACGTCTGTGCATAGGATTGTCCCACGCTTCAGGTTCCAACATCCGCACTCTCAGGGACAGCCCAGGTCTATCCACAATTACCCTACATGTATGGCATGGACAAGAAAATCCATTTTGCTCTTGACCCTTAGCCTCACAAAGAAATATACCAGCACTTTTAGGAACACCACTTTCAATTTTTCTTGCCAGTGAAGAAGTAGATATTGGACTGCAGCTGGGATAAATGCTAGGAAATTCATCCTGGACATTTTCATAAGAGAGATTGCATGAGAGATTTAGTTCTCTTTAAAAGGAAAATAAAATTATCTTTAGAAAAGCTGCTTTGAGTCAAGGGCATATATTAGCCTTCACATTTGGAAGACACTGATTCTACCCTGCAGCACTATGATTCCACAGCACCTTGAGAAAATCAACTGCTCATCAAAAAGGAATTCCCATCTGCAGCCACAGCAGAACTGAGAAGTGTTACACAAGGATTTACCAGCCACATGTCCCATGCATAAGATCCCAGATGGTAGAGTTCCAACCAAATGTAGGTGTTCTACTACAGAGAACAGTAATAAAGAAAAACAAAACAAAAAAATTATGCAGGCTCTGATGTTCTGGATTCATTGAATGGTTTCCATAACCCATAGAAAAAGAGGCGCATTTCAAGAATAGCCTTAAAAGTCACTCTCTCTAAAAGGAATCGAGTGTTTTCATTTTTAAATACAGTTCATAAAGACAAGGGATATATTCATTCATTCCTCTTTTGAAACCACTGGCTAGTGGGAGAGCAGGGGTGAGTATGGCTAGAGGGGTCTGCCTAATTTAAATCATAGTTGAAAGAAATCAAGACTTCCCTATGTAGAAGAGAAGTCTTATCCTCAGTGATGCCCCTTATTCTAAATGCGGATTCAGTCAAGTTCAAGAACAACAGGCAGCTGAACAAGTAAACTTTTTAAGTACAAACTCAGTGCCACATTACCAGAAATTTCATTACAATTAGAGGCATCAAACATCAATGGAACATCATTTTTTCTTCTTTGCTTTTCTGAACAGACCTAACGAAGGGAACAAAACCTGTATTTTACAAACATGCTTACAACTGAATTTGCCTTCTGGGCCTGACAAAAAAAAAAAAATCAGGAGAATTGATCCCCTCTCTCCCCACCATTTCACCCCCATACCTCAAAAAGGCTAGATTAAAAATGGAAGTAAGAGGAAACACTGCTCTGAGCCATAAGCCTCACTCTTTTATACCCTGCCTTAGGCAATGCAGGGCTTTGTATACACCCAATTTTCAGGTCTGATAAAAAATACAGCCCCCGTTGAAGCTGATGTCCTCACGCATAGGTATCAGAGAGGGAGAAGGGAATGCTTTCTCCTGCCTTCAATTTATCAGCCCCAAAAGCTGCAATCAGGATACAGCACCAGCACAAGTAAATTTCTAGCGTTTTTGTAAACGAGTAACAATTTTTGAATTGGCTGTAAGGAGTTTAAAAAAGCACAATCAGAACAATTAGATACCTGATTTGGCACACAGGGTGCAGTATCAGTACACACTGATCGCTGCACACCTGAGCAACCACGCTCCCATCTTTGAAGTTACTCATCTTTATGCAGAAAGAACAGTTAACTTAGTCATGCTGACAATGTGGGTTGCAATATATACTCAGTGACACTCCCCTGGGCAGACTGAAAAAAGTCTATAAAAATTAAGGGATGGGGAAGACCTCTGTGAGACCTGTGCTCCTACAGCTGCTCCAAAGCAAATCAAAGCTCTTGCTGCCTTCAAGGGAGATTTGCTTTTCTGTTTCAAAGTTCCTCTGTTCTAGTCTCAAATGCTCACAGTTCTTTGCAGAAGGCTCTAAAACATTGTCCTTTTCAAAGTGAAAATATAAGGCTCTACATTAAATTATTTTCATCCAGAACCCCATCTTAGCATGGTCTTTTCCTCCTCACTGTCACATTCTATTTTCTTCTTAGTAGTATCTGTTTTTATTTCTTTTACCCTCCTTTAAATTATTTTATTTCTGTATTGTTTCTATATAGTATTCTTAGTTATATTTTACTGTCACTCATTCTTACTGCATCATATAACACCCCATGAAATCATTTTATACAACACTTGGGTATATCTACACATAATACTTAGATTACATTCATTTTCCCTCTCATCTTGTATTCTGCCTTCAACACTGTGCAATGCACAGTGATTGTCAATGGGAGGATTTCCAGTGACTTAGCTGAAGTTGGATAACGCCCTTTACTGCTGAGCATGTGTTTTACTTTTGTATTTTATCCGACTCTACAGAATTTCCTTAAAAATAACCAACCAACCAAAACCCAACCCTCTATTCTCTAAGTAAGGTGTAATTTTTCTTTTTGAAAAGCAATTTACTTTCTTTGTTGTTAATGTTGTACTGATGGCATGGGAGGATTAAAAAAAAAAAAAAAAAAAAAACCT
>VXAA01007431.1:186189-226454 GCA_013399115.1 Anseranas semipalmata | reverse complement strand
TTTTTTTTTTTTTTTTTTTAATAATCATCAGGTAGCAATAATTGTAAATTTCTGTCATTTTTCAAGTAACAAAGGATAACATCCTAGAACAGCAAATTCTGGGAACCATTTAGTTACTTCATGTTGCAATAGTTCTTGTTTTCAAATTTTGGAGACCTCCAATTCAATAATCATTGACAAACAAGTCCTGGTCTTTTGATCACTATATAATGCATGTCTTGAGATAAATCTGTATCTGCATGTATGCACTGATGGGTGTGTGTGTACACTGATATATTTATATGCACACCCATTTATACATTTTTATTCTAGTCTCACACAAATTTTAACTGTTTACATTGTGCTATTACTTCTTTTCACTCGTCCAACAAAGCAATAAAAAAAAATTGACAATAGTTTGCAGTAAAAGGAGGAGATGCAAATAACTACAGCAGGCACCTATGTTGGGACCAGCATTTTAACAAACAAAAAAGTAGAGTTTTTTTCAGACGTCTCCACTGCTAAAAGCATGACTTACAGCTCAGAACATTTTCTAGCTGTCAGACTTCAACCTGTTATTTTCTACTGTGCAGAATTTTTCTGTCAGCCTCCCAGCGTGCTTTTCAGAAGGCTACTAGAGGAAGGTGTGTTGGGAGGTAAAACACACTTACCTTTGCAAAATGAGTTATTTTGTTTATAATTCTAAAACAAACAAACAACAACAATAAAAAAGCTCACCCTAAGAGACATTTAATTGCCTCCATCTCAAATGCAGTTGAAAATTAAGTGGGTTTGTGCCAACAATACTCTAAAATTGTGAGGTCACCATGAGAATCAGATTCATGGATGTGATATGCAAAGACTCACAAAAATCCTGGTTTTTAAACTTTTTTTTTTTTTGGACATGACAAGGCAGCTGTGACAAAAGCAAATATAGAAAGTGGAGAGTAAGGGTAGATCAGCTTCACATGATCAGAAGGACCAAGCCAATATCAGAAAAAAACAGAAGAACTAGCTACAGCGTAAGTGCAAAGTTTCCCATTGTGCTGCAAAAAGAGCTATGCATCCGTACGCAAGATTTGTATGTGCCCTAGGAGTGATGTGGAGAAAAAAAGCACCAGGATCTGACAACTTGCAAGAGCATGGCAGGAAGGAGAAGATCGGTAACAGATGGTCTTTGCACCAATGAGCTGGTGGTGGGAGCAGTGCCTAGGTGTGTCAGTTTCAGTACAGCCCATGTGCACAGACAGACAGAAAAAGCTGTGTCTAATGGTCTTTGTCTCATCTCTTCCTTCCAATCAATCCCTTTACCTCACACACTCTTCACAGCAGCACATCCTTCTGTACCTTCAACAGGTAGAAAAAATAAATTCCTACACAATCTCATCCATAGAGGAGTCACGTTGCTACGACTCCTGGAGGAGTTAGTGGAGGCAGCTCCACTAACAGAGCTAGGCTCTGGGCATGCTTAGCCATTTTGTTTCTTGAAACGGAGACCTCTGTAGATATGAGACCATTTTCTGCCTTGTAATCATGCAGGGTATCATTAGTACTCTTCTACTTCAGGGACTGCCAGTGAAAAGAGCTAGACCACGCTGAAAGCAGAACACTAGAGTGGTCCTGTGCATTCATGGTGATTTAGGCTACAAACTAAATACCAAACACTGTGAAGGTGAGAAGTAAAATGTTAAAATAAAAAAATCAGAACCTTATGCCTTGAACAAACCTTATAGATAAAAAGCTGGCAACTTTTTTTCAGATAATAACCCCATTCCTTCGTTAACCTTTATTCTTTTTTATTAAGAGTCCTGGCACCATGACTCTGAGCTGAGCCCAGCAGGCTGCCCAGGCAATGACATTTCAGAGGTTGGCACAGCAGCACAGTCCATGTCAGCTTAACGCTATCTTGAGGTTTTGTCATTCACAGCAGGGAGAAAGCTGGCCAGTTCCCTTTGTACTTTTGAGAGGAAGCTGAACAAAGAAGGTGGGGGGCAGGAAGATAGAGAACTTGATTAGAGGAGAAAACAGACTGAAAAATATTCCATTGACATTTCAATAATCTGGGAAGCAGACATTGCATTTTACACAAAACATTAGATTATATATTTTCTCTCTAATCAACAGAGACGACGTGGAGACTATAGGAAAATAAATTTAGAGTTCTTGGATGCTGTATCATCCTCTTTATAAAGAACATTAGAAAAGACTATGATAGGTTGTTATAGACACAGATAAGCATAGGGCATGAAAGGCACTCAAGAATTCTTTCAGTCCATCCCTCTGCTGAGTGAAAAATAGGAGCATCGTTCTTCAGAGAACTCCTCTGAAGGTACACAAATCTAGCAACTTCACATGGACAAACAAGAAAACTCCAGCAAAATCAAGAATTCAATTCAGATCTTACCAAGTTCCAGGACAGCTGCTTCATTAATACCAGTTTATAAATGGATAGTAAAAAGGCCTGTGTAGGGATGTTTTGTATAAAGATTGAATCAGAGCCATTATGGCTCAGGGTGCATCAAGCCAAGCTATGGTGCCTGTTGTCGGCAACGTGAAAAATGCTAAGTATATTTAAAAATATTATGAATATTAAGTTAATTCAGAATTCTATTATGTCCTATAATCTTACTACAGTAAAAAGAAGAAAAAAAGAAAAAGAAAAACAATTATTCAGTCAAATCCAGTGATG
This sequence comes from Anseranas semipalmata, assembly GCA_013399115.1. Classification (NCBI taxonomy): domain Eukaryota; kingdom Metazoa; phylum Chordata; class Aves; order Anseriformes; family Anseranatidae; genus Anseranas; species Anseranas semipalmata. The sequence continues at coordinate 223,786 of VXAA01007431.1, read as the reverse complement.
CAATAGAAACATTTTTCTCCCTGCAGGCTCTATTTAAAGTTCATCAGGTTTTGCCTGGGGAAGACAAAGAGTACGTGGTGATGAAGTCAAGGGGGAAGACTGTCAAAAATAAGATTAAAATGAAAAACGTTGTTGAAAATATAATATTAATTAGCAATATGCTTTTAGAACAAAAATTATCTTCGTAGCAGACATCTTCAGGGTTGAATTTAAAGTCATTCATATAATACATCATTGGAAGACTGAGTAGCAGCTATCTTATTTTCCAAACATATTTGCAATATGAATGGAGCTGCTGAATTAAAGTAAAATTACAGCTTTTAACAGAATTTTGTTGCATTGCATGTTTTCATTGTAAATGATAGTCCAGTAATATGGCTATTTCCCCCCATGTTTCCATAACAGAACTGCTTGAGCAGACACAAGTTAAGCTCGGTTCTTTTGATTAGCAAAAGCCATTGCCTCCAGTGTTAACTAATTGCTTTCTTGTAAAGCCGAGAAGGAAGCATAACTTTGTGTGTAAGTGTTCTAGCTTAATGAATGCTCCAAGTGAATTTTCAGGATGTTTTCAGAAAATGCTATGGAAATAACGTATTATCTGTATATAGAATTTACACATTTGATATAGTACGGGTGGCTTGGACCTCAAAGGTTTCTGCAACACTGCTGACCCAGAACACAGTGAATCCATGAAAAGATTTTCTGCCTGAGGCCAGACTCAAATAAATAAATAAAATCCACAAGCAATGATACAAAATATGGGCTAAAACTTTTGAAAGGGAGTCTTAGTGAAGTGTTAAATTTATATGCCTGTTACATAAGCACTATTTTCCAAAGATTTTCAGCAACTGCTGAATGATAGCTGTGACAGGCCTATTAGTAAGATAAACAGATATGTCCTTAACTGTTCTGGCAGTGAGTACAATTAACTGTCTTGAGAAAAGGAAAGAGAATTGTTGCTTTGATAACGCTGTTTATTAAACCTTGGTTGATGCAGCCTTGGAAATCCCTGACTGGTATGTTGACCAAATGAAAGGGATTCAGTCTGCATTTAATATGCTGGAAATGGAGAAGGGTAACATTAAATGATTTTCATTTCTTATTTATTTCCCACTACACTTTGATAGGACTCTTGTGAAAAATCTGTGTGAAAAAAAAAAAAAAGCATTTAAGGTTATGTATGAACTGGTGGTTCTGGTAGCAAGCACCTCCAGGCTGCAGCATCTTGACATGCACCACAGCTACCACTGATGCAATGCAAGCTCCAATACTGCATCAGTCTCTGCTGCACTTAAATTTCTTGGGGGACACATTCTGCATGTGAACCACAAACATCGTTAAATAGCTGGGTGCCAATTCTGGACAACCCAAGCACCAGGACTGTAAAGCGAGCTGTAGCCTGCACCTATTTAATCTAGACGCAACATGGCAGACAGTCTGGATTTGTGCTAAGCATAGAGAAAAGCCTGTCAGGTCCACTGAATCTCAACCAGGATACATAAAGTCAGAGGGCAGAGTTAACCATACGATTTTTCCACCGTATTCCATAGATCTGAAAGGAAAGAAAAAATGAATACATTATCTCTTTAGTTGAAAGGCTTATATGCCAGTATTAGATGGAATTGTTCTTTCAGTGATTTTAAACTACCTGAAGAGAAAAGCACTTGCTTATTCCAGACTCTTTAAGCTTCTTATTTTCTCTTATTCTTCAAAAGGACATTTATTGTTAAGGTTTATTTCTGGTTCACCAGTAATTTTTCTTTGCACCAGAAAGGATGACTGCAGTACTACAGACGAAGAGAAATCCATTATCCTTCTGAGAAGAATTTTCCTCCTACCTTCTTCAAAATTCAGAGATGGAAATACAGAACTACTTTTCCTGAGGAACATTTGTCTGTGCAAGGAAGAGCCACATCTCTCAGTTGTCCTGAACATGCCAACTACAACTCCATTTTCCAATCTGACACCCAAATTACAGCCTTTCAAAAGCCACGTTGTGGTAACAGCACCTCCTTTGTTCCTGTGGGCAAAGCAAGACACACCATATACCAGCAAACTGTTGCACCAGTGCTTCAGAGAGCCCCAAAAGGCTACCACAAGACACTTCAGGCTGCTGCTGTGCTGATAATACCAACTATCAAGGTGACCATAATTACCTTATTTGTTCTTTACACTTCCCTAAATTTGTCTTTATTACATTTTTCTTGCTTGTACTAGATCCCAGCTCCTCTAGGATGAATACCACCTGCTCACTCCTGTCTCACCAGGACAGAAGCTGCTCCCCAGTGAGGACTCGGGGCTATGAAGCTTCAAGCAGCAGCGTTATTTTTAGAGACAAGTACTTTAGAAAAGGGAACAGTTTCAGTATAAATGAAAAATTGACAGCTGATACAGGGAGAATGGCCTTTAAATAGATGGTACTTGAGAGGAATTCATATGAAGAACCAGCACACAGACCCTGACCCAAACTCGTGTGGCACTGACAATAACAACTCCTGTCATCACCAGGGCTGTGGACAAAGTACAGAATATGTAGCTGGATTAAATAAGGCCACAGAGCCTCTTAGAAATATTTCTTACAGCAGGAAAGAAACAAACAAAAAAATAATTAACAATTGGTTATAGCATTTATACAGAAAGCCCACATACATTGGCACATTTCTTACTTCTGATCTTTGACACTTAATATTGCCTTTCACACAACAATAAATCCCCCCTGTATACACATAAAAATCATTGAAATCATTACAAGAATCTTTAAATAGACTGAAACCTCTGCTGAGCTGTTAAAGCAGAAATAACACTGGAAGTTCTTACTTTTGCTAGACAAAGCAAACCATCGATTTGTAGGACAAGGGACCTTCATTTTATGAGAGAGGACAATGAGAGAAAGGAGAAAATGCAACATGTCTGAGGGTCCCGAATATGTGCACAGGATGTGGTTAGCCCCATCTGAACACAGAGCGCTACTCAGCACTACAGTACAGTGTCTTTTCTCAATTTAAAACTACAGGACAGACAGGCTCAATTTTAAGAGTTCACAGTGACAATACACATGATCTGCAAGGCAGAACAAATAGATGAGCACAAAATAAATATTCCAACCACTAAGAAAAGCAAAATGCAGCCTGGAAAGATGAATTTTCCATAACTACTTTTCTTTGAGTGATTTTTAACCATGCTGCCCGACTGGTTGCCTAGATCACCTTTTCCTTCAAACTCCCTGCCAGGGGGCAGGGGTTTTGCACTGAAATTCAGAAACCAGGGTGTTGGTTGCTTTCATTTCTCTTGGTTTCCAGACATGTCTACTTTTGTAAATATTTCATGGTTAGCTTTGAACAAGCCTCTCTCCTGTCTGCAGACCAGCTTTACCAGCCAGAGTTCTGCAAATTCTTCCCCAACACACGTCTTTTTGGGGGATGGGGGAATACCAATACTGAAGGCTTGCGTATCACAGATTTCTAAGAGGAAGATGGACGTATTCGGTCCCTGTGTTGCACCACCTAACTGGAAGGCAGAGCCCAGCTGTGACAGTTTTCAAATGACATCTGCTTGTTCTTCTCTATTGCTGATGGGGCTAGGGGTCTGCCTTGTCAAGGCACACTGTCCCAGTTCCTCCAGCCCACTCCTCCCTCACTGCCTGTACTTTGCGTTTGAGGTATTAAGCCAAGCGAGTGTTGTTCTGCCATTTGTAAATACTCTTGAAAGCGTGCAATCTGCAGCAGGAGCAAGGCATTTACCTGTCTTCACCTTGTGCAGGACAGTCTCCAAGCTGACAGACGGTGCTGTCTCATCCATCTGCTCTGTCAACAGCTCCTGGGAGGACAGTGCGTGGATGGAGTACTTCAGCCCACTAAGTAGCCAGCAAAAAGCTGCACCAATTTATTTATTGCTTTAAGCACATAAAAACCACTGAGATAGACTTGAGGTTTCTCTAAATGCTACCCCATGAAAATAATGGAAGAGCGCAGCCAACAGGAACCCTTTGGAGCACTCTTCTTGCACTGCTGTATGACCGAGCTGTTTAGCCACTAACAATCTATGCATTTCTACTGCGAGCACATCAACCTCTTTATGGAGCATAAAAGAAGAGACTCTTCTGGTGCATCTCCAGACTTGGATACATTCCACCTCCATGTTTTTCCAGAGATGCATGAGGCACAAATGATAGAGCACAAGGAGTACCAGCTGACAAAGAAGTCTCCGTTTCTAGAAAGATTCCTGCAGACAAAAACCTGCTTATAAAAACCTACTAAAAAAAATAAACAACAACAACAACAACAACAACAACAACACATTTTGTGGAAACTTTCCAATATATGCTCAAAGATACAGAGTACTTCACCATGTGAAAACAATGCTGCAGCTCCTGTATACATTTACATGCATCAAGGTGTGATATCCCAAAGCCCTTGAGTTTGGAGCTCCTATTCCACTGAAGAAACAAAACACAAAGCACACGAAAACACACAAATGACCTTTAGTGAATGTGCAGCTTCTACTTCGCTTACAAAGGTGTTGTTGAAAATGCAGTTACCAAAACACGGTATAATACAGGTGATACAGGTTCAGTTATCTCAAAATCATAATTCTGCTATACAAATCACCATTGATAGTTATGGAAATCCAACAGTAAGCACTCCATTAGAAAGGAATGGGAAGACAAAATATACTGTTTTGGATTCTGAAAGAAAAATAGTTATTTATGTAAACTTGCACCACAGTTATTTTTTTAATATATTATCACACACTTGTCCCGCATTTACAGCTACTTGGTCCCTTTAGAGATTTAACATAAGTGAATGAATGACAGAGGTATGTGTTTACGTTGGTAGAATACACTATTGTTCATTTCCACAAAACAACCATTTATAGTGCTAGCAGAGACTAAATAACAGAGATGGAAGGATGGAGAGTGCTTACACCTGCTGTAACTAATTTCCAACTAAGCTTCATTCTAGAAGCTGGGTTTCCAGGGAAATGAGTATCCTACCACAATACCAGGTCATTTTTCTTGTTTCCACCAGAATGTTTACAAAATATTAGTTATAAATACAAAGTGTAAGTTAAAAAGAAATGCATTCTGTGCATATTTTTATAGGAGGAATTCAAGGAAATTCAACAGCTCAGATTATATTCAACACAAAGACACACAATATTTCAGCAAATACTTGCAGCTTCCAGTATACAAAATCATTCTCATCTCGAAACCATCCACTCCATACAGAGACCATGCAGTAGGATAAGCTACATCTCAATACTGTTAAGTAGGAGGCAAATGCTCTTGCAGAGCCACATTTCAGAAGAGAAGCACTAATAATTCTGTATCTTAGAGGCATGCACAACCTCAGAAGGTCCCTTCCAGACCCATTTCACTTACTGCCACAAAGGATCATATTAAATGCAATACAGCTATAGATATCTTCTATACAGAGTGAAAAGACAGCTTCAGCCCATCATTTATTGAGATATTCCTGTCCTTAGAGAAGAGGAACAAAACAACAAATGCTCATTTGGAGGAAGAAAATACAACTGTTAAGGAAAGTAAATAAAGGCAGAGATTCTATCTTTGGTAAGAAAATCCCCATCATGTGACTACTAGTAACAGAAGACAACACAATGAAAGATAGTTAGTAGAACCTAAACTGTGCAAATTCAGATTAAACTTTTAGAAATATTAAACTAAGACCATAATTATTAGAAAACACAGTCTGTGAATACGTGTGACCCTATCTGCAGTTTCTGGAAAACACANGGTATAATACAGGTGATACAGGTTCAGTTATCTCAAAATCATAATTCTGCTATACAAATCACCATTGATAGTTATGGAAATCCAACAGTAAGCACTCCATTAGAAAGGAATGGGAAGACAAAATATACTGTTTTGGATTCTGAAAGAAAAATAGTTATTTATGTAAACTTGCACCACAGTGCAAGTTTTTAAAGCCAACCCTGGCTTATTTTCTCCTAAAAAATATCAGACATCGTGGACTGGGGTGAGGTCCTGTGACCTCCAGTACACAGGAGGTCTGACTGACCTGTCCTATCAATCTTTTCTGGCTTTATATCTGTGTATGTGAATTTACCAATTTACCAGTAGCAATAACTCTCCTTTAAAAAGTCTCTGTAGAACGATGTAATTAATTTGGTCTTATGGCTTGTCTAAAATGCTTCTGATAGCACAGCATACACTAAAGCAATGTTATGAATGCCTAAAAATATAAAATCTAATTATGGTAGCTGTGCAACTGGAGTAATGAGAAGCGAATGTGACTGATAAGCAGTGAGACAGGAGGCTAACAAGCTGAACCGCTGTAGTTCAAAGGACTAACAGAGGTCTAAACGAAACACCTTAGTATTGCTTGGAGGAAGATATGTGGACTGGGAAATACGAACTTACAACATTAAAAGAGATATGGTATGAACGGAATACATGAGAATGATAATTATTATAAGCGAGTGTTTAACATATGGCTAAAATAACTAACCAGTAAGAATGTGCCAAATTGAACATGACTGCTGGAAGAAATATACCTGATGTAGTGAATAAGAAATTACCTTCTGTAAGTAAGAGAAAGCTGCAACGCCTGTTCTTTGGGTTCATGCTGCTGGACAGTCAGACTCCACTGAATGCTGCATGTGACTATTACAGTGTTCGTTATCTCTAAGTACTTATTATTCTGCCTGAGCAATTGCACTTGCAATACCCTGAGTGGCATGTGAGACGAGGGCCACCAGTGTCAAAGACAGACAAGGAAAGAAGTCAAAGTAGAAACCCTCTGGGCATGAATGGGAAAGAGCAACAGGGGGACACAACTGATGATTTTGTCTTCCTTCACTTCCATACACTCTCAAATCAGCTGAAGTATCTGCAGCTGCAACACACTCCCCTCTAGACTAGGTCAGTATCTGACTTGACACTGCTGATGTGCTATGCAGGAGTTCTTGCCACCAACCGAGACTATTTCCTAGTGAAATACCAATGCATTTTCTGTATTCCACTGGGCTTTCCCGAGATCATTAATTACTGCACGAGTTATACTGTGAGAAGCAAGAAAATTATAGTTGTTAGTAACATGGTTCTGCTGGAAACCAAAGCTGCTGTAGAAGAAAGCAGTACTAAACCATACAGAAGATGGCAACAGCACAGCAAAGTTCCCACCATGCTGCTTCAACCAGCAAATCACATCAAGTTGTACGTGACTGCACACCTGGGCCTAAGCAAGACACCACACATAGCCTTGTGCTCCCCCTGCCACCCTTTCATTATTTCTGTGGGGCTACAATGCATAAGCGAGGGGAACTCTTTTCTACATACACGCAACACAGGGAGGGAGGAATGAAATGTGCATGAGCTGTCATTAAACACCCGATGAGCTTTTCTTTGCTCATTTTCTTCACTTCAGGTTGCATTAACAATGCTTTTTCCTATTTATACTGGTCTCCTTAAATATTTCTCACAAGTTATGAAATCTTCAATAAATAGTCCATATGTGTGTATAGATATATATTTAATTTTCAGGTAGGAAGAACTTAACCTTATTGAGTATCAAAGCTGAAGAGCAAGTCCTGTTTAATGGTATTCAGTAACTTACTTTCTTACCCTGCTGCCTCCACAGTAGTATTTTTAGCTCAGTGATGATTTTCCAATCTGTCTAAGCTGTCATCCAAGACATGGGGAATACCAGACACTGTACGTCTTGATTTGACAGTACCACAGACTGTTTTTTAAAAATAACCAAGGAAAGACTCTACAGCATTGTTTGAAAATATTAAATTTCCATAGGGGTCAACAGATGTGCTTCTCATACGCAATTTATTCACTAACAAGTTTCATGGGTTTTATGAGACTATTCGCCTTCCTGGTTAATAGAAAATCTGTACTTCCCATGGCAAGCCCTATATCAGATGGTTGTACAGTAACACTAGAAATATACCATAGATTTATTCAGTCTTCATAATCTGTCTGGTCATAAGTATCACAGTAACTTGTCATTAAACCTCCCCTCTAGCAAGCCTAGTAGTTGTTTGATCCTTAGTGCTTCTCCATCGAACTGTTCCCCCCCTGCATAGCTGCAGCATTCTGCATTTTGGCCCTGCATGCAGTCTTTTCTCATATCTGTCACCTGCTGGGTGTATAAATCATCAGCGATATGTAATGGGTGATCTAAAGATACCAAGCAGTTTCACACACACCTACTGGTAATAGCAGCAAGGATCACTTTAAGAGAATGTTGATGACCAAGTGGAAGTGAGGACGGAAAAACGGGAAAATCTTGAAGCTTAAGAGCATGTTAAATTATTTGTCTGTGCTCCTCATGTGGCTCCTTGGATTTCATTTCTTTTTCTCTAGCTGACAGTGAGAGATGCTACCTCTCCCATACTAACAGCGTTTGGAAGGAATGCCCTGTACAAAGCGAGTTAAGATGTGGTGGAATTCCAATTTCAGCCACCTGTGTAACAAGACCCCCAGTACTCTGCACCAATTCTTATGGCCTTGCACCTTGCATTAGTTACCTGCGTCTGTGCAATGTGGGTGTAAAATGCTATTACATAAAAATGAGAAAAAATACCAACAGAATGGGACATATTGGGACTTCAGAACCAGCATGTGTTTTGAGCACATTTTTGTAAGCTAGAAAAAGCAATGCATCCAGCTGGAGGTGACATTTTGCTAAGGGTGAAAGTTAAATTCAGTACAAAGGGAGATGACAAAATATTTAAAGCGATCTGAATGACTAGGAGCTCAGTGAGTAGTTTAAGAAATTCATACAGAAAAAAAAAAATCCTAAGGTAACGACACCGGAGCAAAACACACAGAAAAGGAATATACTCTTTGTAAGAGCATATGCTGCAAAACACTGACTAAGTTCAGGAGGTTATGGTGGGTAGCACCATAAAACCTTCCAAACAGTATGTAGCAGAAGTAAAACAGATTTCATCTGCATAACTGGGGTAATGACTAAATGTCTAGACTACTAGGCGCATATAAGCTATCTGCAAACTCTCATGTAAAATGTTAGATTCATCGCATCTGATTCTCTTCTACATTATTTTACATTTACAGCAGTGTAATGTTATTGATTGCAGCACAATTCTACTGGAGCCAACGCAAGGTAATTCAGGAGAGAAACTGGCTCATCGTTTGCACAGTACTCTTTCTACAGAAAATTCTTAAAGCTAGGCTAGTGCATCATGTCCTTACACATTAAGTAGTAGGAAGATTATTAAATATGCAAAATTTTAAATTTCTTTTACTATATTTAGATTAGTAATAGTGAAACCACCCCAAGTTGTCAACATTGAACAGAAAGACACTTTTAATGACAAAAAAGAGCAAAGTTCCCAGCTGCAGAGCCTTGTCTTTGTTTGGATCTTGTAATTTAAGGAATCATTTTCTAAAATTGCCTCTTGTACTGTAAAATGACAATGATTAGGCTCGCTATCTTCCAACCTCCTGCTGTGCAAGACATTCACTCAGTGGGTCTGCGATACAAAAGTAGCTGCTTTACAAATAATAACACAGTTTAACTATCATTTAATAGCTTCAAAAACATCATAGTAGTTACGAATCCTTTGGAACAAGGACAACTAATTTCAATGTCTCAGTTATTGTCATGTTTAATCACTTTCTAATGCTAGTGGCTGTTTTGGTTTGTTTCTTTGTTTTTAATTGCTGGAAATTTTTAATTTCTGGTTCAAACAACTTAATTTCACAGATTTTTAGATTAATCAGTGATCACTTGAGGGGAAAAAATGACTGAATTTCATCAGGATGTAGCGTGGAGAATCAATGTAATATTGCAGAAAAGCATTTTGATTCCACCTTCCTGAACAACGTGGCTTCAAACTTAACACTGTAAGGTAGCACTGGGAGAACTATCTAGGTACATGACTTTCAGGGATTCCTGGTTTAATCTACAGTGCTGATCTTCACTACCAGAACTAAGTGCATGTCAGCTCTAGGGCTGGTGCGCCTGAAGGAAGATGACTCCCTCACTAGAACAAAAGACATCTACTGGCTTGAAAGTTTCACTTACACCCAGGAAAATTTGCCTGCCCATCTCCTCTGAGTGCCTTGTGCAGAAAGGTCTACTTTTGTAAATATTATAATAAGGTATGCTTAAACTCTTTTGGTGAAGAAATTCTGAAAAACTTGTTAGCAAGAATTCAAATTCAGAAAGAGAATGGGAACTACTTCAAAGAAAAAAAAAAGAAAAAACAAATCTGTAAAGAGGTCTTATCTGTTCTGTTTTTCCCCCAGAATTTCCACTTGCACGTGAAGCTCCCCTTGATGGTGACACTAGGGCTGCTGATGCTCTGAGATGTGCTCACAGACAGCTCTGTGGTACCCAGCCTGCCCAGGCACCCGGCAGCAGCACAGCCAAGGGCACAGGCGGCTGCAGATCTTCCTGCACTGAAGCAAAAAGGCGAGCACCACATCCTGCCGTCACCAATCCACGCAGTCTGTTTAGATTGATGAGAGCGATGTTGAGAGCTTGAGAAACTTTCATAAATAAAAACCCTAGGTTTCAATAAGTCAGGCAGCCAAACCAGTGACGTTTCTTTCACCCCTATTTGAATGCAAATTGAGCATTTGACCCAATAAATATTTGTCATTTCTCACTTCCTACATGCTGAGGAATCCAGTGCTTCCAATCCATTAACTGAAGCTGTGTCTAGCAACCGTCATTTATCCAACAGCTCCTTGTCATTTCTTCAACCACAATATTTTACCACTGCCTCTTTATTTTACTGTCTCATTAAGAAGAAAATGAGAGAAGTTTTCTTGTGGTCTGGAACTGTACTTTTTTTTTGTTTTGTTCTGAAGAATAAAGTCTTGCCCAGACTTATTTGCAAGCCCAGCTCTGAATGCGAGGCCACTCCAAACATTATTTGGATACCAGACAATAAATTGTCTGTTCTAAACTTCTATATGTGCAGGACTTTTAAATTAGCTAGAATCACAGCAACAATTAAAATAATTGTAAATCACTACTACGAAAATAAAAATACTGAAAACATGTGGCAAAGTCCAGAAACTCCTGGATCCAGTTCTCAGATTAAACCCTTCCAACACAGGTAGAGCATCCCTACTCCTGCAATTAAAAGATACAGAGTGCCCACTTGTCTTCTGACATGCTTAGTCTCCATCAGCCTACCCATCAGCTGCTGTCCTTTTTCAATATTTTAATACTGCTATTAAGCAAGATTAGCTATGTAAATGCAGTCTTTGTTCAAACCTCACCAAATGCAGTAGCATGTTTAGCAAGGCTGCAATGTATATGAGACACTGACTCATTTTAAGCTATTTTTGTTAGATAACTTAGCACAGAATCCTTAGTGGGCTTTTTTTCAGATAAAATTCTGCATTGAAACGTACTTGGGGATTCACAAGCTTGTAACTAGAGCATTCCATAGCATAGAAGCACGGAAGTATTTAATGCTTTATTTAGTCCAAACTGCGTTGTGTCAGATGCAACTATAGTGACGTCAACATTTGGTTGTTATCTCTCATGGCTATAAACTGCTTCATTTCTACCTGCTTACTCTGATTTGATATTTATCTGATCCAGGTCAGAATCTAGCCTAGTGGGATCATAAGAAAAAAATAAAGCAGCGCAGAATTTGGACCAGTCTAGTCTCTCTCACTGTAAATATATCTATGTCTATTCAATATATTTTATATTCCTACAACTTTAATTCATAGTCTTAGAGTTCATCCTTGTCATCTCCAGCAGCATCTCCCCCCAAAATACCTTGGTTATTTTGTCTATTAGACTGTCATCATCTTGATGCACTCTTGCATCTTACGCTGTAGGCTTTATAAAACATGCAGTAAATTGTTGTGACTTGATACTGAGAAAAACTTAAAAGCACCAAAATGTGCAAAGAATCAACTCTACCATGGAAAACAAAAGCAGTTATCTGTTATTCCAGAACTATGTATATCCCTGAACTGGAAAAATCCAGTATATCAAGCACAGTTGGGGGAGGGAAAAAAACGGGGTACAAAGTAGAATTCTGCATCTCTGGTTAGTTTCCAATTCATTTCTGAGCTTATGTATGCTCAAGGGAGTATTTCAATCTTAAGACATAATTCACTGAAGACCCAAGAGATAAAAGAAAGTGAAAGAACATTTTGATAGAATATTTCTCAAAGGGAAAAATTGGTTTTTGAAACTTTTCAAGCACTCTTTCAAACTTCTGGTCCCATGCATTGTGCTTTTTCATAATTTTTTCCCATTTGACTTTCATTCCTGCTTTTACAGGATGTGAACTCTCTTGAGCATTTCAGATCTGCCTTCTTCATTCTTTTTAATCTGAGGGCTTTAAAACTCTAGAAAGGAAAACAAAACAAAAATAAGATCTGGAGATGGACAGAGGAAGAAGAGAGGCCACAGGCCATCTTAGGGAAAGTGGGGAAAAAAAAAAAAGACAGAAGACTATAGAAGAAAGGGAAAGGTGGGAGTTACAAAATAAGTATGCACATTTACTCGCTATCTTCGTCACCTCAAAATAAAACACTTTAGAGCAAAATTCAGACAAACCGAGACTGAAATTCTTTGGATAATGAAACATTTTTATAGACCCCTAAATTCTTTCTTGTATTCCAACTCCTTTGCCTCCAAACAAGTATCTATATAACTTCCATGCAAATATCTTATCCTTTGTTGTCACTCATATTTTCATACTGACCTGTGGCAGCTTTTATCTTTCCTGCTTACATCACATTTGCTTCTATTACATACACAGTAAAACAACTGTTTAAAATTAAACTTGTCTAGGAATAGTTCCCATTGTCCAAAACAGATCAGAGACATTTTTCATACAGATCAGTAATTATGCAAGAACAGCCAAATGCACCTAGCTAGTTTCAGGACACTAACCTGAAACTGAAAACAGAGGGTCCCACTTCCTTCTGTTTTCATTATCTGTCTCTGGGAGTCTAAGACTGGGTTCCTGGCTGATGCTCCTCAACCACAGCCTGAAATCTGGAAGCCCTAGTTTTGCCCAAACTTTGCATTTTGGCTCTCAGCAACGTTGGAAGGAGCTTGCATGCCCATAGAATGTTGTCACAACAAAACAGCAGTCCTGAATCGCAGCCTCAGCGCTGGGTGGCCAAAAGCATGCCTTGAAGGTATATAGCCCCTTGCTTCAGTCAAGGTTGCTGGATTTTAAGGATCCCCTTTTTCTCCGAGGATCAAGGACTCATTTTGCTTCCCGACATGAAATAGAAAACAACCCCCCACACACAAACAAGAAAAAGGAACAGGGGAATTTTAGTATTCAAGTATTTTCAAATTTTGTTCCCAAACGGTCTTTTTGAAATCCTAACCCTCCTCACAAAAGACAATACCTAGTTTTAAAAAAACTTGATTTAAAATTAAATAAAATTTAAGAACTTTAAGGTTCAAAATCATACGTTACACAGACATCAGCTCTTCCTGCTCTTCAGCAATCAGTCTCACGGCAGGTTACTGATACACTGCCTTGATTAAGCTAATGATGAAATGTAGATAGTTTCTTTTTCTGCCTGTATACTTAGCTGTAGAAGGAACACGTGATAGCTGTACGTTATTTATTATTTGGAAGGGAGGGGATGGCAATCAGCAGCTGCACTTTGTACAGATTATCCTCGTCTGCTTTGTTAAGGTCTGATGTGAGGAATATTTGATTACTCTTGCAGTGACAGATGCTTTTCGAACTTGCTTATGCAAAGCCTACGCAAGACATTCTGCTTGAACCAATGCACAAGATCTAACCAATTAGCTTTAGGACCACACCTAGAAAACAACCACATAAGTCTCCAAGTATAGTCATAAGTCTTCCAAGTATAAAGTAGACTTTCAAAATAGGAACATTCAGCAGTGATAAACTAACAGTTTACTGATATTCTCTTCTTGCAAAAAGACCAGTATCAAACAAGGCACAGATATTATGGGAATATGATGATAGAAATCCATTCAGATAGAAACTGTAGAAAACGCAACATTCTTGGGTTTGAATAAAAAGTTAGATCTTTTAGAGGCTTGGCTTTTTTAAAGAAAAAAATCTTTAAAAAAAATTGTAGAAAAGCAATTAACCAACAGGTGTTTTAGTTTAGTGTTTCTGACAAACAGTTTAACATTTCTGACAAACAAGTCATGTCCCCACACGTTTTTCTGCTCTGTGTAAAGCAGAGTTTGATCTTGGACAACATGGACAGAAGTGAACTTCGACCTCACTGAATCAAATTCTATCTACTATTTACAAAAATTAATATATTACATTTCATTAATAAGGAAGTACAACTAGGCTAAATAATATAAAAAAAGATTAACCAGCAAAAACTTCCCTGTATACACTGCAGAACTCTGACCAACAATACAGTGTTAACTTAGAATTAACACATACTAATGCTTGTATCTGTCTGATTTTCCACAGGAAGCATCACAGAATATCATTAATGTTCCAAAAACAGATACAAGTTCAGAGCACCATTATCCTGAATACATTAATTGGTCTAACTATTCCATGAAGTACGGCAAACTGCCATTTCTAAAATAAATTTAAGAATGAAAGACACTTTCCAAATCTTATTACAGATGTTTAAAGGTGAAGCAAAGGGAAGCAGAGACATCACCTGTAGTAGAATGGAATATATCTATTGGTATATTCAACACCCAGTATTTATAAAACAAGACAAATTCTCAATAAGTGGTTAATGGAAAGAAAAGGCACCTTATGAATTTTGTTAGGAACGCTGAACATTCTTATTATATGTGCTTGATCATAGTAGTTTAACATGTTAGCTTTGAGCTGACCCCGAAGCTAGCGGAACAGATCCTTGAAATAACGCTTGCTGCCACTGAGATGTACAAACATAACTCTATCAGCTCCCATATCTCAGCCAGCTTTTGCCTCTGATGTGCCTGGAGAAGAGGTTGGGGCTGCTCTATGCTATACTAGCTTCTCCTGAAAAAATTGTGCCCAAGACTGTCAAATCTTGATCTTGCCAAGCCATAGCCAACACTGGAGTGGGGATTTGAAAGTCCTCACATCACATTAATCTAAATCTAGCTCATGAAAACCCGTGCTGCTGCTCATTTCAAACCTGTCCGGAACAGTTTTGCTCATTATGGAAAGCTCTTCTGTAGTGTCATATATAAGGTAAAAGTGAGAAGTGAGTGGATTTCTGATCATAGAGTTCTTTAAGCAAGGTCAGAACAAAATTCAGCTTTTGAAAACCTCAGCCTTCTATATTTACGTTTAAAGAATACACCTAAAGAATTCATGTCGATAATTAACTATTAAATGAGGCATACAGGGATGCTTCATCATTTGATGTCCTGAAAAAATCTTCTTTCCTAGCTCACGAATTTATGAAGTTCTACTGGTTTATGCTAAGCACGATGTCACGCCAGATTTTAGAAGGGCATCTGTCATTTGAGCCTACCAAAACCTCCATGTTCAGAACAAACATACTGAACACAGCTTTAGCAAAGTATTCTCATAATGCCATATTGATTCTAGACAGTGCCCACTGCAATGCTGCATCTTCTGCTTGACACTATAAATCCACATTTGGTTGAACTTGGGCTTTCATTTTGTCAAGAATAGAGTTTGGCTCACTGACATGAAATAAGACAAGTAACTATCCTGAAAGGAAAATCAGTAGAGGTGCTCTCTCTGTCTCCCCCACACCTCAGCTGAATTTTCCAGGCAACCTTAGTAGAAAATAAAAGATGTCTTTTAAAAAGAAAATCTTTCTGAAAAGATTTGTAAATCCCTGGGGCCTTTTGGCTTACAAGTGCTTTGATTTATTAGAAGTTATACACATTTACTTGCAAAAGTTCACATTACAGCTCTAAGTAAGTTTAGGTCAAGCTGCTTTGGAAGAGATTTGGACTCAACTGAACTACCTTTTGGTCTGCCAAAGATGGAGATATTCAGCACTGCCATTTCCCCAGCGGGCCTGGGATCAGTAGCATGTGGAGAAGCAGTGCTATTCCTGCCTTAACATCCTTCAGCAGCAACAGAAAGCAACTCAGCAGCTGAGAACTCCAGTTGCTAGGAAAGCTCACTAAAGCCAAGACATCTTTCTGAACGCAAATGCTTGCAGTAGCATGACAGAAAGCATGAGGAAAAAAAAAAAAAAAGCTTACAGGCTTTAGCAAGACCCAAGTACCCAAATATAACCTGGATGAGTGCACAGAAGTGCAAAGAAAAACTCCCACACTTAAGGACCAGATAACTTGCACTCATTGAACATAAAGTAAAGGACAGCTTGTGCCATCACAAGAGCTTTTCTAAGTATTTTTTTTTTTTCCTACAACATGCATGCAAAAGACTGACAGGAGAGACCGAATGGGCACAGAAGGACCCAAACACTTATCGTACAAACACAGAAATCACAAAACCAACCTCTGACCAGTATTTTTAGAAAATTCCCAGAATCACTTTAAGTGCCTAATTATTTCTTCTGTTGACTGCTCAGGTCATTAGACAAGGTATTGGGTGCCAGACAAAACTGCCTTCCAGATGCCACTCCGATGAGGTAAGAAGAGATTTGTTAGGTATGGTATCAGCTCCATATTGTGATATGGAGTGTTTAATAGTATTATAACCTGGTAACCCACTACAATATCACATACCAAAACTGAACATAAACAAAGCTTTGAAAAATTATAGTTACTCTAACTACAGTCTCACAAGATAGCTTTACAGGACATAGAAGGAAAACATGCATGACAGCACTTTTTGTTGCAAATTATCTGATTATAGCTCCACTGTAAGTCTGAGAGCTGTGCACGGTGTTTCTGATAAATATGCCTGGAAACAGAAGCAAGCTATAAAGTGCCCTACATCATCTGTTACTATCAGTGACTAAAAACGTCATTCTAACAATGAGCTGGCTGAAGCTGAGATCCTGTAGTTCATTATCCCGTGGAAGTCTCCCACCTTGCCTTCAAGATGTGCACAAAATGTCAAAGCATGTTGGTAATGACTCGTGCCACAGCTGTGTGGTGGGTTTTTACAAGGTACAGTCAAGGACTCAAGGAGAGCACCAGAAAGAGCTTGCTTTGATGTGTCGTCCATTTAAATGAAATTAAGAACACATGCAGACTATGAAAAGTGCAATCATCCCATGGGGATTTTATTCTACACTGTAAGAAGATGTGCAATTAGATTATTGCTATGCCTGACTATGGTTTTGGAACTTTCCAATTTAGGTTTGATTACCTGACAATTAATAAAATTTCAAACTTCTGTTCTGATCTTCCTCCATATTTTATAAGAAGGAACAATTTCCAAGACTGCAAAAGAACCCCAGCTCTCCCTGTGTGGAAGCAATCATTTAACAGGAGTGGAAAAACTCCACTCACACTCCCCACTGAAAGCACCAGTCCAGAAACCGCCAGGACCACAATCATCCCTGTTCATAACCGCTCCTTAGTGTGCAAATGGGCTGGACTACCTGGAGCTCTAAAATACATTGCTAATATTCTGCTGCTGGTTGTTTTTCTGAGCACTGTGGAGAAGCTCATGAGATACTCGCCTTCCCTCAGAGCTTTTTTCCCCCCGATGTACGTTCCACCCTGTAACACAACTACATACCTAAGAGGAATGCAGCTGCAGCCCTGCATCCAGATGAGCCATCGACTTTGGGGAATGAGATTGTTGCTCTAAGTAGCAGCCTTCAGGACACCCTTATGTGTGCCACATCAGGGAAGTGATAAACTAGTCCAGCAGTGGACAGCTGAAAAATCAGCTTAAGATAACTTATGACACCAACCACTAGACAACCCTCATTAAATTCACACAGTCAAGGCTGGCTAGGGAGTACCAAAGGATTTAATGTACAGCAAAGGATGTGTTCCAATCCATAAATACATAAGACAAATGAGGGGGAAAAAAAAAGACAGTCTGGTTAAGGCAGGATGTGCAAAGTGCTGGAGAAAAGATGGTAAGAAAAAAAATAAGTGGGTTTTCAGTGGAATTTGAAAGAGAAATAGTAGATAGATGTAGAGAATACTGGAAAATACTGGGACAGAATGATTAGTATCAAGGTCTCAAATCAGTTAGAAAGGTTCAAGGGAGTATTAGATGCAAATAGGTGAAATGTACCTGGTTTTTGATTCTCATGGAAAGGTACATGAATTTGACATGGAGAAGCAGGTTTTGCTTTAGTACTTTAGATGGACAGAAGAAAGACTGGAGGCAAATCACCGTGCTTCCTGTCATCTGTCCAGTGTTGTTACACTTAATGTGAGAAAAGGAGCGTTCAGTACAGTGGGATAAAAAAAGAAAAACCTAAATTTTCACTAGTAAAAAAAAGCACTGGAAAGGTTGGACGAAATGCAGGGAGATAAAATGGTTCATTTGTCTTTAAAGAAGGCACTAAATAGAACTGAAGACTTGTTGTCTCAAAATCCATTGCTCTTGCACAATGACTGGAACAATTCACAAGGTTTGGGTACGCCTTGCTTTGTACTGTATTTCCTTTGTATACCACATCCACTTACATGCTCGTAAGAAACCACAGCATCTGAAGGGGTACTACAGACATGTCCCTCATCATAGCTACTTCTGTCCATTAACAGTATTTTTATTTATATATGAGGAAGCCCAGGAGCTCCATGTAGCAGATAGTCTGAATCGTTGCTCCTTCTCAACTATGATGCTGCCATGTTGCACTAATTTAGGCACTGGAATGGTCAGTTTGAAGCGCTTGCTCACCAGCATCTATCAAAGCTTCAAATCCTCCCTTGTCTCCCAGAGCCTGGCTGCAACATTCAATGCAGAACTACATGGAAACGGTACCTCCAACCAACGTCAAGGAGAAGGAAGGCCTCTATGATGGTTTGTCGATAAGGACAAGAGATCAACCCTTCTTTAAGGAACCCACAACTTCACAATAACTGCTGTAGCTTTGTTTTAGAATTTGTTACTTGATCACTGCAGAAAAGAACAATTCGAAAACCATTCAACACAGAATATGAGCACAAGCAACAAATTTTCAGTTATTACCATGTTAAATTTGGACTACCAAGAGAGGTCATGTAATTATTTTCCCTAACGATGCTTACAAGACTCCCATAAAGAATTCCAGACTTGTACCTCAGCCACCCACATCCCAACAGATTTGGAAGGCAAAGAACACGAATGCAGTGTGACTGCAACTCTCACTTTGTGGGGGTAACTGACATGGTAGAAGCATGCAACAACGAAAGAATGATATTATTCTCCTTTAACCAACTGTGTTTGCTAAGGAACACGCACAAATGTAAGCATCTGTCTCTGAAACCCCCTGTATTTGGAATTGCAGTGTAACAAATTAACAAAAACAAACAAAACCCACAAAGACACAAAAGGCAAGCCCTCACCAGCATGTTGCCTCCTTCAGAAGCCTGGTGTTCATTATATTGTTTCTTCTGTGCTCGAATGCACAACCTGAAACAGCTCTTTAAACTGTAGAGAAAGAAAAAGTGACAAAGTTCTTCAGCTTAAAGATGCTGAATGTATCATTTGCTGTTAGAGGTAACGAAGATTTCAGTGAGGTTTGGACCCTGTAGGATTTTCTAGAATTATCCAAAAAGAATAAAAAAAAATATATAGTAATGAGCAACTCCACAGAGTTGGATAAGATGCACAGTTCAAAAGCATGCAGAATGGCACCACTGTAAATCATAAGCGCTGTGTGTAACATGGTTGTAGGTGACCAGCAGGTGTGTTTTAATGCCACCTCACCTGCGGCTCTGTCACAATCCCGCAATAAAAAAGACAAAAAGCCACAAAAGCCTTTGGCTGAAGGATAGGATGCTGCACCTGCACCCCTTAAAGTCACCGTAGCAAGCACCCTACTGCTCCCCCCGCAGCAGAAGAGGCAGCGGCAGCACGGCTGCAGCTTCCCCGAGCAGCCAGGGAGACGCAGAGCACGGGGCTGCCCTGGAGCTTTGTAGAGCACGAGGGCAGTGCCCTCCACAGGGGCCTGTCACGGCAGACCCAGGCCATGCCACCCAATGTTCCTCTGTGCCCTGTGTGAAGCTGATCATCCCTCCTGCCGGAGCATTTCCATCACGTGGGGATGGGCTGTGGGCTTGTGCAGCGAGCCCCACTGCACAAGGCACATGTGAAACACCCTTCAAAGCTGGCAGTCTTCTTTGCACAACTTGAAAGACAACACTGACTGCTTTAAATGGCACTTCAAGGGAACTTGTGAATGTAAAAGATCCAAGTATTACACGCCTGTACACACACACACAAAATACTGTTCTGAAACAAGGTTTAACGTCACATCAGTGCCCACCAAAACCAGGGGCATCAGGAAGGTTGCTTGCTATTCTTCAACAAAGTTGAATGATCCTGTTCACAAAGGGTAGAACAGGCATGACAGAAGGAAGCCAAGGGCATTGGTAAATGCAATAGTTGAAATGTGGCCCTAGGTAAACTTCAGTGAGATGATTTCCCACAAAACACTGGCTGAAAAGACAAACTGCAATAAAACCCCACCTCCTTCTGCATTCAGAGAAACAGCACATTGTCTCTGTAAGAGTATTATCCCCATGGTAAACGGATGGGATAACGTCAAGGTACCCAGTTTCAACACTAAAATAGTTCTTCTGGTCCTGACCTTACACCAACAGCTAAGTGTAAGAGCACAGAGCAGTATCTTCCTCCACACCAATTAGTGCTCAGGTATGAAGCACATTTGTACAGAACACATGTGCATGCATGACACAAACTTTGCAGTTTTCCATCCTCTGACATGGTGGGATAATCACTAATTGCAATTTCTTCAAACCACCAACAGTGCTTGTATCATGCATCTAACCATCATTTAATTACGCCATGTTCAAAACTGAATCCTACAAACAGTGTAGTAAGATCAGTCACCTGAGAAAGGACAGCTATATGCCCAGTAGCATGGAAGTTAGTGATTTAAAAAGGGTGGAATAAAACTATTATCCAAATAAACATCCTCTCAACCCAATGAATGGGAGAGGCAAAATTTTGATGTCATTATAGATCCATATGCATATTGCTCTTGCATCGAGTCCCTTCTGTGGCAGGCAACCAGACAACTTGGAAGGAAATAAGGGAAGTCAAGCCCCTGATACTCCTTTTTAAAGATTTAAAAACAAACAATTATTTTGCATGGCGCCATAAGAAAAAAAATATATATGTCCCACTGCTCCTCCCTTAATTTCATATGATTGAGATTTTTTTTTTTTTTAATTCCATTGAGTGGAACAGAGGGAGAAGGAGGTGGTGATGGGTTAACGATTTACATATCTTTATTTCTTTTAAACTGCAAGTATGTTCCATTTGTTCTGAAAATATGTAATGATCTAAAATGGGGACAATTTTAATGAATTGGGTTCATAATATTTCATATCTTGCTGCCAGACTCTTAGTCAATCAAACTAATGTTATAAAAGAACAGCCAACAGCCAATTTTGACATCCTTTAAGCAGGTCAGTTATAAGCCAATTAGCTCTACCTACTTGGTCTCCAAGGTCTGAATAAAATATAGTCCATTTTGATTAGAAGCACTACTTCCACCAGTGTGCACACGTCTTAAAATAGACTGCAAAAATACTTAAAGCCCCATGGAATTGTTATAGAAAGTCTCAATCCTACTGAAGTCAATTACTATAACACAATTTCTCCTTCTCACAGATTACAAGAGCTTCTAGATTCACAGTGTCATTCCAGTACTGCATTCTTCAGAGCCCTTCCATCTACTAAATACAAATTATCTGCAACATAAGATAAATTAAAAGCATCAATGCTGAATTCCAGCAAAATTCCCGGTGAACTAACTTCAACAAAAGGAAATCACTCAGTTACATTTATATGCATCAAATATTAAGTAATCCTGTTGACTTGAAACATAGGTTTCAAATGATTAATAACTGTCAGATCCTCCTTGCATTTGGATGGTTTGATGGGGAATGCAGGTTTTAAACTGGGTAAAATGACTCAATTTCAAGAATGAATTCCACATTAACTTAAACCTATTAGTTAATATTTTTAATTAGTCAATAAATGTTTTTCTCATTAATCATCTGACTTTTAAGAGCTGAGAAAAATATAGAAGTTTCACTTCTCAAGAATCTCGTGTGTGTGTGTGTGTGTGTGTTTTGTAAACATTATTTGCCCAGTACTTATATAAGATATAAAAATCTTCTTTGGAATCATATGTATGAACAAGAATTGCTACAAACTTCTTGTTCTATGTGTAGTCACGTATCTTCTGTAAAAACATCCCTTCATTCACTGTAATATATACCTACTGTGGACAGTGAACTTCAGAACAGCAAATTTGATTAATGATAAAAAAAGATTAAAAAAGACCAAAACAAACCAAACCACCAACACAAAACTAAAAATGTCCAACAGCAGACAGAGAACATGCCTAATTTTATTTAGAAACTCCAGACTGGGCAAGATCCTTAGAAATCAAAATGCCTCTAAAATTTTACTTGCATCTTCCTTTTATTGTAAAAAGGCTCAGCACACGACCTCTTCTCGGAGCAACAGGCTCTTGCACCAGCTGCAATGGCTGTCCATCCACTGCTATCACGGCTTGCGTAACCCCGAAAGGTGGTACAAACGGCTAGGAAGTAATACTATTTGTCTACAGATAACTGTAACTCTAAAGAGACAGGCCGTAGCATCCTCCCCATTTAAACTAAATGGGGAACCAGAAATGGAACTTTTCAAATCATCCAATAGGGTCAGAAACGGAACTTGAAACTAGACTGCCTGCCTGCATTCTGAGCAAGCACCTTGTGCACTAGAAAACTCCCAGAGTTAAGTACATTCTGTCAGCCTCCCAGATACGGCCAGAATCAAAAGTGCTGCAAGGATCTTTACGAGAGAGTAGTGCTAATTTAAACACAGAAGCCTACCATAAATGCCTCCTCAGCTCACGAACATTGGACTTTTCTAAAATACATCGTATATTTTAGCTCTTCGTGCATTTGGCCCAGCATAGCACTGAGAAGAATCAAACCTGACATGAGCAGACTTCTTGTCAGCTTTGTGCACCAGCTCTGAATTACAACACTCAACCAGAAACAGCCAGCGAGGCACACAACAGCAGAGCCCTGCCTCCTCAGGTCTCGGCACGATTCACTTCAACACTAAATGAACTCAAACTGCAAACTAAATGCAATGGTTATCTCTTGTTTGTTTTGTGCATGCAACATGTGGGCAATGAGCGAGAGATTTTTTGGGTTTGTTTCTGCATGAACCAAATGGATTTTGTCAAAATTTTCCTAAGGGAATTGTGGGATGGGAGGTGAAGTCATTTCTGAGCAGGAACAATACGGGTCCAAAAGAAAAAGATTATGGAAAGAAATTTTGAGTTATTTGGAAAGAGATTGTAATATTTGTTTCACATATAGTATATACACAGAGACCAATAACACTCCTCCTTCCACAATAATTTATAAAATAAATTTGTCTTTTTCTAAAATAAACAAACAAAAACACATACCCCCCCATAGGATCATGTATGCATTACAAATGTAAACGTGTGGAAGACCGCCCCCCCCATCACTATATAATCTTCCTGCATCACGTGACATATTCACAAAAAACCGGAAGTTACTGCAACTAAACCAGCAACAAATCCAGCCGAGTATACTTCACCATGTTTGCTACTCTAGTCACACAGACAAGGAAAAAAATTAGGGGAAAAAAAAGATACACATCTAATAATCCAAGGGCTGAAGCAGCAGCAACTCCAGCATTCAGAACCACACAGAAGTGCCAGAACGCACATTTAAGATGACTTATTGAAAGACAGAGAGCGGGCCTGACACTTAGCTGCTGTGAAGGGCACAACTCACACGAA
The DNA here is from genome assembly GCA_013399115.1 of Anseranas semipalmata. Lineage (NCBI taxonomy): Eukaryota > Metazoa > Chordata > Aves > Anseriformes > Anseranatidae > Anseranas > Anseranas semipalmata. The sequence goes on along the minus strand of VXAA01007431.1, from coordinate 199,932 downwards.
GCCGGACGGCCTCCAAGCAGCCGGGCCAGCCTGGGCCAATGGACAAAAAAGTAACAAGATTCTGAGCCCAGTCCAAGAGGGTTCCATTTTCTGTCAGGAGCTCCTCTGAAGATACTCATACAAAACAGCACAAATGAAATATTGAGAGCTGTACAATTTATTCATGTTTGGCAATGTAAATAAGCTCTACCAGAGTAATTTAAAACAAAGATATAGCTGTTTCATAGCATGAATACAGAAATGTTGAAACCTCCTATCAAGGAAACAAGACTACAACTTCCTTGATTTAATGGTTAATTATACTGCAGCTAATTATTAAAACTCCTGATACAGTTGCTTCTGCTGCATCAGTTATCTGCTTTCTGAAAAATGCAAATGTGCCATAAACATTTTCTGTAATGTACTACTTTTTCAATTTTCAGATGATTGCCTATCCTACATCCATTACCCCTCTGCGTTTCTACTGAGTTTTAATTAGACTTGAAGTATGTCTTGATTTGCTGATTAACCATCAAAAGCAATTTAAAAGAAAGGGTCACTATTTTAAATATGCAGGGAACCACATTTAACTTACTTCAGAAAACACTGCATTAAATCAAGTCATGTATTTTTTAAGGGAAGGATTCTGATCATTTTAAAGTATAAATTAATTCTCTACTTAAGCCTGGAAAAATCTGAGCTATTGTTGAAAATGCACGAAAGGAGCAAAGGGGATGTAGCCTACAGGAGGGCATACATGTAATTCGCAGTCACAGCTGCATGTACTGTAACAGGTACGTAATGGATGGAATGGGTGGAAGTTGTTCACGCAGGGACGGTCAGTATTTCCACCCCAGAAATAATTGCTTCAAAAATATACCCTGTCTGTCTACACCAGCACCATTGGTCAATAGTACTTACATTGAGGATTTAAAAAGAAGCAAAAAAAATCTCTTGTGATTATCTGTATAGATATAAAGGCATACATATTTGCTACCCATGCTCCCCCCCTCCACTTTTAAGGAAACGTAAGAAATGTCTATTGTGCTTTTTTCTCAATCTGCAGGATACTTTCTGGACATCTCTCGAAATGCTTTTTGTCAGAGCGCGAGGGAGCTGCAGAGTTGGATACTTAGCACAGGTGTCTTTTTTCCAAGAAGCCATTTAATAAAACGTAGCTTTTACCTAAACATTTTTAATTAAGTAATCATTCATACTTTGTTGATTACTTTTTCTTACCAATTGCTGCCAGGGCATCATTTCATTCTCTAACCAACTTTTCTCTACTTGCACACATTCAGAAGACATTGTAATTGCTGGCGACTTGGCTAATACAGAAGAAAACAATCTTTGTAGAATCACAGATACAGTAGGAGTAGAAATATTTTACACATGAATAAACTGATATGCTTAGAGAATGACAGAACATTCAAAATTTATTACTTCAGATTAGGTACCCAGTTCCCCTTCCTCCTAAGAGTTATGCAAACATTTAAGTGAACAGCACTAATCAGCGTAAAATTCAGCATCCTCAGCTTTTGCAGAAATAGTGCCCTACTCCATAGTTACAAAATTACCAAAATGACTTGCTTTTCAGCAGTCCTCAAGTCACTTATTCCAGTATCTGAACGTAGCTATAGGCACATAAATTTGAAAGTGTGATAATAGATCAGCTAAGACCAGACAGTGAATCAATGTCTAAGCTAGAAGTGGAAACCTGGAATCCCAAGTACCTGCTGAAAGACAAAGTGACCCTGCTTAGCATGGGAAAAAAAAAATATTCCACATGCAACCTATGCAAATAAATCAATTCTGCTCCCCAGACTGATTCTCCCCTTGAAATAATCTTAAATACATTGTGTATTCATTTACCTTCATTCTTGCAGAGATAGGTGTGGATGGATTAAAAGCACAAAAAAACCCAAACCTAAAACTCAAGAGATTCTTCACTAGAATTAAATTGTTACTTGCTCATGCTCTTCTTGTAGAGGTCCTAATTACATTGTAAGTAAAACTATGTACACTATCTGCTGAATTACTTAAACAGTTTAATTACCCTGAGAATGCTTACAAGTAAAAAGTTTATGGGAAGATAATGAAGTCACTTTGTTAATTAGTGCAGAAAGATAGAAATCAGAAGTTGTGCAAAAATTACCCCCCCACAGAAAATTTCACCTTTAGAATAAATTGAATTAAATTGTAAAATTTGTTAGGTGTCAAAGTAAAGGCAGAATATGAACTGCATTTTAAAGAGCAGAACTGCAGAAAAGCCTTTTCTTAAAAAAAAAAAAGCTATTTTTAAGAGTTCAGTCTCTCTTTCCCCACCACTGCAACAATTTCCCCCAGCCTGCATCAATGGAACAAGGAAACCACAGAGATTCCCTCTTGTCTAGTTCCCAGCTAACAATTTCAAGGACCATAAGTCTATCTTCATATCATGATGAAAATTTTGTCAGATATTCAAGCAATTTCCACATGCTTCAGTTTCAACAACCTTTGTTTTAAAATGAGGGCCTTCAGAAAATTTCCAGCCATTCTAACAGTAGCTGTTTGGTTTTTAGGTCTAATATAAAGTCCCTTAAGAACAGAGAAAACTGCTGTGGTTCTTTATCATTAGCTGATGCAGTGTGAACTGTGAAATGGTAAAACCTGGTCACTGTCTGAGCCTGAGCTGTGAACTTAGATGAGAACTCTGTGAACATTTATTTTAAGGGGTGAGGTAAAGGGAAAAAGAGAAGAAATTAATTTCTGCTTCTGAATATTCCCGTTCCCACATTTTGGCACTTGTCATTCCTGACTGTTTCTGATCTGGCCATTACCAGAGAACGCTTCTGGAGGTGGAAATAAGTAACGTGCCATAAGATGTCAAAGGACCATTTCTGGCACTCAAAGAATATCTCAAAGCAAGTGGAACAACAATGGTTTTTACATAATGCTGAAACATCATTTCTTTATTGCATGTTACATTATTTATTTTTATTGGTATCTGATAATAGCAAGAGACTGGCATGCAAACTAAATACTAACTCTTTAAAGAATTCAGTAGGCTTTCTATACATCCCAGGAGAGATGTGGAAAATAATGCTTCACCTTCTAGAAAACTTAATGTAGTCTGTAAGGTAGGACATTTAAGGCACAATCTCTGCATTACAAAATAGCACGTTTGCACATTAGGCATCACCACTGATACAGCAAATAGCCTCAAGGTTAAACAACCCGCTGATGCTAAGAGTTGAAGCGATGGTTATGAATTGCAGCTAGAGATAAGCTGCACTTCCCCAGAAGTGAACTGCTGACCCTCACCAACACACAGAGCACTGAAATAAATCAGTTTCTGATTAATAATAATGTTTCTGCAATTTCTAACATTCACCAGATCCTTAGTGGGTAAATTTTCATCTCATGAAATCAATGAACAAGAAAAAACCTCTTAAGTTTTCTTGGAAGTTACTTCTTTTACCACCTTTGGAAATCTAAGCAGACCAAGTAAAATCAGTGCACAGTGTTAATCAGTGCCAAACCAGCACCAAAGAGAACACCGCACTTCTTAGGTGGAAATAATCCCGAAAGTCTAAGGTGGCAGAAATTTAAATAGACACCAGAAAAGAATCAGTGTGATTTACGTAAGGGGCTTGGAACATTAAAGGGCTTGGAAAGATGCAGAAACTTTATTAAATGAGGGACGTAATCTTACATGAGATAAATCATCCTAATTTCACCAACTTCAGTTGAGCTAGAGGTGCCAGGAGTCCAGTTCTCAGAAAATAGGTATTCAGCACTTTCAGTAAACAAGTCACAGTTGAAAGTAACAGCTCCCAGCAATCAGTAGTCACTTCAGGAGCTCTTGGCCTAAATACTCTTCTAGGCACCTATGGGTCTGTGCCATTATGATTCAGTATCCGGCGCCTTTTTCCATCCGGCATAAGGAGCTCTCAAAATCTGACCTAAGTCTACTAAGTTTGAAATGATTTAGAAACTAGGGAGAAAAACTTGAGTGACCTCAAGTTTCAAATCGGATAAATTTACATGAACTTCAGATAACATCCTTTTGTAAACCTAACAGCAGTACTTCTGGGATTTGTTCATCACCACTGCCAGAGTGTCCTGTAACATGCACCCTGACTCTGGCTGTGCAAGCTAAATTTGCTGTGATTAGTAGGGCTGAAAGAAAAACGACTGCACTAATATTCAAGCTGTTTGAAGAGAGGTTTACTGCCCCCAAAAGAATCATTTAATTATAACACACCATTTTCTGTAGATCTACATATAAAAGAGTTAATTTGCCTAAGCATGCACCAATGGGGCTAATGGATAAAGGTTTTTATTAGGGATGTGCCAAATGGTTCAATAGTTACTTGAATACCGTAGAGACCTCTGCAAACATGTAGCTTTGGTGCACGATAATTCTGTTCAATTAATGGCTTTATTTCCTTCAGATATTCTTTTACAAGTGCTCCATCATCCATGCAGTGCTGTTCAGAGACATGTTGTAAATACTTTCTCTGTACTAGTAAGTTCTGAGGACATGATGCTATTCTTTCTCTCTGCTGTATTTGATACAGGAAGAAACCTGCAGAGAAATACGTAGAAAATACTGTACCAAATTCTCCTTGGACCCAAGTTAATTGGTGATAATCACTTTGTTTCAACCAGTGGAGTCACAACAAATCTAAAAAAATACCTCTAGCACTCTTTTCTCCATGTCTGCACAGAGCATTATGTGGCTGAGGTTAGCACACCCACCATCCCTGCCAGGATTTAGTTACCAGAGCCAGCCATTAATATACCTCTAAATCTCTCAGAGTAAATGCATCTGCTGTATCTGTGCACTATTGCTGAAACTACATACCCTCCACATACCTACTAATTTGAAGTTTTAATAACTGACAGTAATGGCGGGGGGAAGGCAGTAAAGACCCTTGGTGTATACCACAAAGGCTGCTCCCAAGAGGTACCATGCCTGATGTAGCTAATGCAAGCATGCTGCAGGACATAAATATAACCAGAAAAACTGCATTTAATTCATTACAGTTTTCTTGATTTACGTGCAAAGTTTTAAGACATTGTTACGCAACTAACCTTTTGGCACAACTATGTTCACGCTGAGATGACTTTGTAATGGTGTATATCTCAACAAAAGTAGAAATCAAGCTTGATGCAGATATTACCATAGACCAGGACATAACCAATTCAGAGCATTGCTGACACTGTACCTGGCAAGTTGAGTTAGCAATTCAATTAATAAGAATAATATTTGATGTTTGTATAGTGCTTTTCACCATCAACAGCAGCACACTTTGCAACATTGACAAAAATTCATATACCCAACAAAATTCATCTCTGCAGGAGTTCAAGGAACCCGACATGGGAAGGTGAACAAAGGCAAAGTCAGGAGCAATACCTCATCTCTTCCCAGGGCCCCTGCATAATTAAAAAAGCATAAGGGAGTGCGGGGGGCAAAGTTTTCAATGGGATACAGATGTATAATGGGTGTAGGAGGTACGCGTTTAAGTGGTCAGAATTTGGAGTCAATTTCAGTGGCTGTCTTCTAACCTTCGTACTTATTTTTTCCCCCTCAAGTTTCTGGATCAATTCACGTTGCCTGTTCAGTATTACTCACGTTTCTTCAAACTGATTTTTTCAATATAATCTAGAGCTAATTAGTGAAGTGCATACTGACAAAAGATGTGGTGAGCTGGCTTGAGGAGGACATTTTTTCGTAAATACTGTCTCAACTTCTTATTTGAAGGCTGATCCAGAAATCTTTAAATTAACTAGGATCAGAATCAGATCCGTCTCCTGATAGTTTCATTTCTAATGTAGCTGTCACAGCATGGTCAGCTTCTTTAACTGTGCTCCTTGAGGCTTCTCTTAAAATAAAGGAATCCTTTCATACACCAACCAAATAGCAAAAGACTGCTCTCATAAATCCATTTAATCTCATTTGAAATGTAGAGGCTTATACAAACACAAAAGGGAAAACAACAGCAGAGAGTCAACCACAGATGGGAAAAGAAAAGCTATTCAGCAATTTCCGTGATTACTTTAGTGGTCTCCAGGTACATGTGCTTTAGCGAGCCAAAGAAAGCAAAACTGCAAAAGTGAATACCCAAATGTATCAATTCCAAAAATTCTAAAAGCAAATATGCATGTTTTGATCCCATGTGTAAATTAGCTATGTTCAATAGTCCTTAAAAGGACTTCTAGAGAATATTAGTCCATTATTTGCATACTTTCAAGACAGTATGATTACCCTGTGATTTAAGACCTTCCAGAGACTTTTGAGCAGTGATGAGCCACAGGACGGCACTCTGTACTGCTGCTGAAAATCCTGCCTTTCTGTTAGTCTCGACTCCTCTTCCAAAGGAGCCAGAAGAGAAGGCGCTTCCAGTCACAAACAAAAGCCTCCATGGTATGAAAAGCATCACCCTCTCCCCTCATACACCCTGCTAGCAAAGTGTACCGCGTCTCGGTTTACAGATCTTTAGATATCTCCACCAATGCCATCTCCTTTTAGTTGCTACCCTTCTTGCTTCTGGATCTCAACTTTCTTTTTTGGCAGTTTTTATTTTGATTTTTAACTACACATGCTTTTAGTAAGCTAATGAAACACCACACTTTCCTAAGCTGCATGAAGAGATTTGCTGTGAAACACCCACTGGCCTAAACTGCACAGCAAAGCAAATGAGGGCCCAGTCAAATAAATTTTCCTGAGCTGCATCTCTGTCCCAGGAGCAGGAAACACTGGATAGCAGCATCACATATCACACCTATTGCATTATCCAGCTGTTTCATGACAATTTTCCCCTCAAACAAAGATGCAAAGACACATCGTGATCCTTTTTTTTTTTTCTTCTCTAATCTGTATAATTCTTGTATGTTTTCAAATCTAATTTCTGAATCTCTGTTTCAAATGATAAAGTAAACATCAGCTACTCACTCCATGTCTAATTGCCTATATCTGGACATAAAGAAACACATAATACCTGGCACATCCAAGAAATCAGTCTTTCTTCACCAAAACCAGACAAATTAGAGCAAGACACAGAGAAGTCCACTGTACACATAACAGGCATCACAAAAATAAAAACTGTTCTCTGAATGATCTCTTTTGTGCTGCCTGTTTTTTCTGCTAATTGTTTCTGAACCCTTTTCACTAGTTCCTCTTTTCCTTCTGCCTGATCTCTTCATGTAATCCCACTGAAAAAGCTGAAAAAAAAAATTAGACTTAATATGACCATTGCCATCCAGCTGCTAGCTGTCCTTGAACCGGCTCTTGTTCCTAACCTTTATCCAGATGGTTTATCTGAAAAATAACAAGCAGCACATTTGTACAATGACTAGACCATCTTAGCAGGTCTTAAGGTCCACATCTTCAAAAGCATCTAATGTCTATCTCCCACTGGAAAAGGGGAGCCTGATAACTAAATATTTATCCAAAGCTGTCTCTTGGCATTACGTATTAAACTGCTTTGTCTGTGTTACATTACAAAGACGTATTGCACCTTTATGTAAAAACATCTTTCCTATTCAAATGGAGCCTAGTACTCATACTACTTTAGGATCATCTGCTGCGAGTTTAACATTAAGTTACCTTTCTAATGATTTTTCTTACTTTTTAATAAATTGAGTTACAGGTATGTATGTGAAATAGGAATAGGCCAACATGTATGAACAACTGGATAACAGAAAAGTTTGAGATTCCCTCTAAGAGAATCATTCCAGCTCACGGATCATATGCATCATGACTCCACTCTTATTATCTTTAATTACAAAAAGAAAAGTTGAAAAATCAAAAGCTTAAGAATAAATATTTCTGAAGTTAAAATCTATGGAGTTCCCTATCTACACACTTGTGCCTTCCTTCGTCTTTTTGATTTTTGGCTGCATGATTACCTTGCCAGCAAGCATCTCATTTACAGCAACGTACTACAGTTACAGCCACTGATACCGATGCTGTGATACCCCATGGCATCCCACGTATAGGGAAGGGACTCTGCATTACTGCAAAGCTCCATGCTGACATTTCTCCAGGATACAGCAGTAGCATTTTCTGTATGATATTGTGGAGCACACTTGTAATAGTCTTCAAAAATTAACATAAAGAAGATAACATACACATCACTAGCTAGCTAACATCAGTATCCATTCTGGTGTTTTGGATTTTTTGTTTGTATGTTTGTAGCCCCCTTCCCCCCTCTATTTCTGAATGTTTTTTTGGTGGTGGTGGTGTTTTCAGTTTTTGTTGTTGTTGTTTAAATCTTCTGCTACTAGCGCAGTAACAAATCTTGAGAAGGACAGAAGTCATGACTATAAAAGACCATAAACATTACAACATTTACATGGTGACATTTTCACAGTGGCTAAATGATTACCGATTGACATCTTGAGAGCTTCCAGAGGTTAGACCAGTCTGGACAATGAGACAGTTTTTCCTCTCTGTGGCTAGCCAGGGTAGAAAAGGTCCACAAGGGAGGCACCTTGCTCTTTCTCTGGTAATGAACTTTGCAGCTTGAGATGGAAAGAGAAGGACACAAATTCCTGAGACTGAAAGTAATCATCAGTGGTTGATACTTCTCACATTGTTTTCCTAGATACTGTGAAGACAAGACTTAGGGGTGGCATTGTCCCGTTTACCCTTCCTACTATAGATCTCTTCTTTCCTAAACAAGGACATTATATTTAAGCACAGCAACTCTTTCAGCAGCTGGAATTGAATACCATTGAATACATTGACCTTTACAAGATTTAAAAATAACCTTGAATGTTGTCTTGCATTCACTTTCATTATTATTCAATTGCATCTGATGAGCTGGCAGTAATTTCCACTTCTGGTTGCTATTGTTTCTTGTGGAACAAACACCTTCTCATATCTACAGGGCAAGCTATATATGGAAAAGCATACCAAAAGCTACCTGCTAAAATTCAGAAGATAAAACATGTTAGTACAGTAGATGTCTAGGGCATTGGTCAGGCCAATGTCTCACTCCCCCACCCACAATACAGTTTACACAAATTTCTGCTCATTTTTCCTATTTTTCTCATGCATCCCAATATTTTTAAGTGATTAAATAAATACTGGATGGATTTTCTACATACATGACAATTCAGCTATATATTTCTGGAAGAAAACAGCTGAAAACTATTATAACTCACAAATTTGTTTAAGGGTTATCATCAGGGCATCTATCAGGGCATACAAAACAGGCTTGCTCTCTATCAACATTTGTATGGATAACACCTGTTTTCTCACCTTCCATTCTACCTAAAATTGCATCACAGCATATCAAAGTAAGTTTACTTAAGCCAGTGAAACATAGCGCTCTGACTTACTCATTAGCCACTTAAATACCTTCAAGGATCAAGGACTGAACAAACTTACTGAACTTTTAAAATCACAACACAATGTAAGAACATCAGGAGGAGCTGTCCACTATTCTCATTCCAACAATACTCAGCTATGATTTATAAAACATAACATGCCTCTCAAACCCATGGTAACACCCCTTCAATGTTAATTCCTGCCCAGAAAACCCATCTCTCTCGACAGATGTTCAAATACTTAAGTGACTGGAAGTCAGCAAAGACTGGTCGAATAGAAACTCAATTTGCAATTAGCTGTCTCAAAGTCTGTGTTGGAATCCTCCCCAGTGGTCACCCACAAACACAATGAAGCGTGACTGGGGCAGTGAAGCCCTGTACTTTGCCATTTACAAGCCTGGCAGTATGGTACAGCAAAAGTTGTAAGCTTTTAATTACATTTGGAACTGTTATAACTTTTATGAGGCAAAGTCATCTTTTTCAAGTCAGCTGGACTATTTGTGGAGAAATATATGATAACAGAATGTAGCTTCATGAATGCAAATTCATTCACAGCCTGAAATCCTTGATAAAAGGTGTGATAAATATCTACATATATTAAAAATGGAATAAATGCAGAAAGTGCTAGATTTTTCATTCCTTGTTTTTTGTTTGTAACTCTTAAATAAGAGCAAAAGGCAGAAAGCAATGTTTTTGCTCAATCTGATAAGATATGTTGCAAGGACGAGGGAAGAGAAGCAATGATGGTTTCAAAGCCTATTTACTTCCCTGGTGTAAACATAAAATAAGGTAAATGCAAGTAAATAGGCTCTCCTCTACCAACAGAGGCCCAGGTACTGTGTTCCATCTTCAGTAAGACTGTTGCAGACAACCCTAATGGCCTGCACTAAGACCTTAATAGATCCCTCAGGTATTGATTAGTCTTGAATCAGCAAAGCTATCTTATGGTTTATCCACATTCTCAAAGAGGAGAGCTTCAAATAGAAATAAACATTAATTTTTATAAACTGCTCTGTATTAATAATGCATTACACTGCTATCAGTGACCTAATAATTCTTTTCCAACTCTTATTGTGATGATGTGAAGTTAGTAATAAAATCTTTATCCCTGCCAACAGTACTCAGAAAAATAATTTTTCCTCTGAAATCTCCTTTCTGGATAGTGCCCAGCTATTTGCTTTAATATTCCATGTGGAGAGAAACCTACATTTTTTTGCTTGCATCTGGCCTGGAAGAGAACACACAGCAGTCAGGTAGAAGACCTTTCTGAGAACCCTCCTTTCCTATATTTGAATAATGCTCACACTGGAGTGCAAAGATGTTCTCCTCTTTGCAGCTACAAAATAAATTGAAAAAAGAAAGCTCCATTCAAATATGGGTTCTTTGTACTGATGCCAGTTGCACTGAAGACCACTCTTTGCTCCACTGGTTTTACTGCTCTATCAAGTGTTCCCAGCGATGTACACATTTCTCCCATACTTCTCAAATTGCACAAACAAGACTAGTAAAAACCAGCAACAACGCAAACAGACAACCATAATATCAGTGCTTCGCCAGGTACGATTCAGGCTTACACTACGTAATGAGCAATCTACCACATTCTGTCAAACAACCCCATTCCTAGGTTCTGTCAACAACTCAAGCCCATCTAATTCCAAACTACTATTGGTTTATTCTGCAAATATAATATTACCTTTTTCATAAAAAGGTGTTTATACTTTGTATATATTTAATTTGAAGAGAATTTTTACAAATATTTTCCAGGCAATATGCAGGCGCTAGGTTCCTGATATACTGAATGATGTTCTAGCTGAATATGTAGAAGTCATGCAACCAAAGACATTTGCAACACTAGCAGTTTTCAAAAGTTCTATTGTACCTAACAGTTTCTGTTCAGAATATTTAAATACTGCTCCATGTGGTAACTACAGCAAGCAAAGATTACAGACCTGTCTTAGCTGGAAGGTAGTTCATATGATGCAGAACTGCATACACATGTATCAAGTCTGTTTTGATAAGGAATAGGAAGCATGGAAATACAGGGACAATGGAATGCTTTCTCTTGGGTCTGCAGCTACATTTTTCTTACTTTCTATGCAACACCTCAAAAAATGTGTGTGTAAGGTTCTAGTCACAAATCTGTATTTTGACAGATCTAACTTACACAGCAGCATAAGGCTAGAAAACTCATCTAGGTTGTGTTTCATCTGAGACTTCAGCTCATCTATATGCTAATTCAAACTGGATGCAAGTGGGATTCTTCCAAACACTGTGCTCCTAATATCCTTTTAACACATAATTTAATAGCAAGATTTGGGGACAGGCAGTAAAGTTAGTGTGTTGTGTTGTTCTGTGAATCTGTTGATGGCTTCTTTCAGGGATGCCACACCAAGCATTGGCTTTTCAGCTGAAAGGACAGCAAGGCATGTCAGTCTGCTCTGGCTCATTGTGCCACTTAGCCACATATGCAACTCTGAAGAGCAGTAAATAACACTTCACAGATGCTAATATAGAATAATAAATGACATGGTACAAAGGTATCAGGAAGTGCCTATTTTTATAGTGGCAACTGAACCACTTATCACTGAAATGCCATTATTTGCATGTGAAGCTTATTCTCCAATACTTGTTAGAACTATTGCCTTCCAGACCTTTGTATCACAGGGAAAGAAAAAAATATGCATCTATACCCACAGTTTGTTAAATGAACTCAATTATCACTAGAAATAAGCCCCAAAACAGGAAGTATTTTACTCCACATCAATTAAAAAAAAAAAAAGGAAGAAGCTATTTGCTTTTAAATATCACTTCATGATAGAAAGTTGATAGAAAGATGCTCTTTAGGGCTTGTTGTTTTTAAGATTACATTTTCTTTGCAAAGATAACCTACATTGGCTCTTAGCGAAAGTTTCTTGGGGAGTTAACTTGTGTTAATTTCTAAAATTATTTTTTGCGCTTTAAAGGACCAATTATTTGCAGAAGTACTTTTATTCAGTTCAAACTGGATCTTACTGGAGTGTTTTCTCTGTGACAAATGATTTTATGCCATTATTTTGCCTTACTGCTAGCAATCCCACTTTTTATTTTTTTTACAGGTAAATATCCCCATAAGCACATTTTACATACATACTGTATTCATAAGCTATATAGAGCAGACCCACATAGGTCATCTCCTGTCTATCTTACCTATATGCCACAAAACATGGTGTATAAATGCTTGATCTATATTGATGTGGTGACACTTGATATGGAAAAAAGTCAGAATTGGTTCGCCTGTACAGCAGGCTGTTCCGAGTGACATACAGCTCATACAGGCTGAAACCCTGGCAGTCATACAGAGGAAACATATACTTGCAATGGGTGTTGATTTAAGAACTATAGACAAACCAAGAATAATGGAAAGGAGAGAAATGGCTTTGTAACATCCAGGCCCAAACTGCTTTGAAAATAGAAATATAAAATATCCTTATGAACTAATTAGTGCAATATATAACTCATTAAAAGGCAATAGACAAAAGGAATTTATAGACATTTTTACTCTTCTTATACTATCTGACAATCTGTATACACTGTATACCTCAGGAAGCTAAACTCAGTTAAGCTATAATAAACAGTAATATTACTTTAACATTTTTCTTCCCCCAGCAACACTAGAGTAATGCACATACCCTCAAACAACCTGTAGCAAAACCAAAACTATAGAAACTATCAGCTGCCATCCCCTTTGCTTGGGGCCAGCGCGGATGGTACCGTAATGCTGTCAATTCATAAAATCTTCAGGTGGTGAGCCAACTTCACCGTATCTGCATTTATATCCTGCAGTATTTCAGAGATTCATGTACTGAACTCCAACTGATATTACTTACAAATTAAGTTTTCATACAAGTTTGACAAAATCAAAGTATAGGTTTCCAGTGACTTCAAAATTCTGCGTAGATACCTGTATCCAAGGAAATGGGTGGTCTGAAGTTAGTAAGTTAGTGTCTTGGTTGCTTAAAATCAAAAAAGACAGTAGAAAACACTTGAGCAAAATTCTTCAAAGCACAGAAAGTCACTACACAAGTCAGAAAGCCAATACATAATACCTGCAGTAGTAACAAGATGTAATCAATCGTGCTTTTCATTACTATCTCATTTGCTACCTCTTCTGTCAGAATATGGTTTCAGGCACATTTTGGTTCTTTTACAGAACCAGACTGATACAGTTAGAACTTCTTAAGAGGATCAATCAGTAGTACTGATACCTAATGACTGGCTGTTGCCAACTGCTAATACTAGGATACAAGTCTTCTCATCAAAGCAGGAGTATCAGAAGAATATCCAGGCTCAACAATGACAAAGAGTTGAAAGGCTGATGGGAAAAAAGTCAACCTGTTCCTCTACCAAAGGGGGAAAGCCCTGTAGGCTAAACAAAGTAAATGCTATTTTATTTGAGCTAGGGGT